>JBBAXF010000159.1:0-72151 GCA_037837765.1 Delichon dasypus | reverse complement strand
CCCCCCCCCCCCCCAGACCCCCGGGACCCCCCCTCACCGATGTTGGGGTGGTTCAGCCCCTTCATGATCCGAACCTCCCGGAAGAGCTGAGGGGAGGGGCACGGTCAGCGGGACCCCTCCCCAAAATGAGGGGAAACCCCCCCGGGGACCCCTCCCCAAAATGAGGGGAAACCCCCCCGGGGACCCCTCCCCAAAATGAGGGGGAACCCCCCCCGGGACCCCTCCCCAAAATGAGGGGAAACCCCCCCGGGACCCCCCCAAAATGAGGGGAAACCCCCCCCGGGGACCCCCTCCCCAAATCCAGAAACCCCCCCCCAAATCAGGGGAAACCCCACCCCGGGACCCCCTCCCCAAAATGAGGGAATCCCCCCGGGACCCCTCCCCAAAATGAGAGAGAACCCCCCCGGGGACCCCCTCCCCAAAATGAGAGAAGCCCCCCAGGACACCCCCCCAAAATGAGGGGGAACCCCCCTGGGACCCCTCCCCAAAATGAGGGAATCCCCCCGGGACCCCCTCCCCAAAACAGGGGAAACTCCCCCAAATCAGGGGAAACCCCCCAGGACCCCTCCCCAAATGAGGTGACCCCCCCCCAGGACCCCCCCAGGACCCCCCAGGACCCCCCCGGGACCCCCCAGGACCCCCCCAGGACCCCCCGGGACCCCCCAGGACCCCCCGGGACCCCTCCCCACCTTCTGCAGGCTGGTGGGGTTCAGCTGCGTCTTGTCGATGATTTTGATGGCAACCTAAAGTGGGGAGGGGGCTCAGGCGACACCCGGGGACCCCCCTGCGACCCCAAATCCACCCCTGAGAGACCCCCAAAATCCACCCCTGAGAGACCCCCAAACTCACCTGAGACCCCCAAACTCACCTGAGACCCCAAAATCCACCTGAGACCCCCCCTGTGACCCCAAATTCACCCCTGAGAGACCCCAAACTCACCGAGACCCCCCCTGGATTCCCCAAATCCAACCGGGACCCCTCCCCAGACCCCTGAGCCCCCTCCCACCACCCCAAAATCCCCCCCAAACCCCCTCCCACTGCCCTAAATCCCCCTCCCACCACCCCAAATCCCCCCTGAGACCCCTCCCCAGGCCCGCAGGACCCCCTCCCACCACCCCCAAAACCCCCCTAAACCCCCTCCCACTGCCCCCAAACCCACCCTGAGACCCCTCCCACCACCCCAAATCCCCCCGAGACCCCCACCCCAGACCCCCTGAGCCCCCTCCCATCACTCCAAATCCCCCCGTAAACCCCCTCCCACCGCCCCAAAACCCCCTCTAACCCCCATCCCATGGACCCTGGAGACCCCTCCTGACCCCTGGGGACCCCTGGGAACCCCATGACCCCTCCCTGACCCTGACTGCGGGGAGAGGGGGAGAAAGGGGAGGTGAGACCCCTCCTCAAATTACAGAGGGGAGACACCTACCCAAATGGAATCAATGGGGGGAGACCCCTCCCCATCCCACCACCCCAAAACCCCTCTGAGCCCCCTCCCATCACCCCAAATCCCCCCCAAACCCCTGTCCCACCACCCCAATCCCCTCTGAGCCCCCTCCCACTGCCCCCAAACCCCGCTCCCACCACCCCAAAACCCCCTCTAAGCCCCCCTCCCATCACCCCAAATCCCCCCAAACCCCTCCCACCTCCCCAAAACCCCCCCCTCTGAACCCCCTCCCACCGCCCCAAAATCCCCCCCGAGGACCCCTCCCCAGACCCCTGAACCCCCTCCCACCTACCCAAACCCCCTCTAACCCCCTCCCACCACCCCAAAACCCCCCCAAACCCTTTCCCACCACCCCAAATTCCCCTCCCACCACCCCAAATCCCCCCTGAACCCCCTCCCCAGACCCAAATCTCCCCTAAACCCCCTCCCACCGCCCCAAAATCCCCCCAAGACCCCACCCCAGACCCATGAACCCCCTCCCACCTCCCCAAACTCCCTCCCACCACCCCAAATCCCCCCTGAGACCCCTCCCCAGGCCCGCAGGACCCCCTCCCATCACCCCAAACCCCCTCTGAGCCCCCTCCCATCACCCCAAATCACCCCTGAGACCCCTCCCACCACCCCAAGTCCCCCCTAAACCCCTTCCCACCGCCCCAAAATCCCCCCGAGACCCCTCTCCAGACCCCTGAGCCCTCTCCCATCACCCCAAATCTCCCCTAAACCCCCTCCCACCACCCCAAAACCCCCTCTAACCCCCCTCCCATCACTCCAAATCCCCTCTGAGCCCCCTCCCACCACCCCAAATTCCCCTCCCACCACCCCAAATCCCCCCCAAACCCCCTCCCACCACCCCAAACCCACGCTGAGACCCCTCCCCAGACCCCTGAACCCCCTCCCATCACCCCAAACCCCCTCCCCCGAGCCCCCCCGAGCCCCCCGAGCCCCCCGCCCACCTCTCTGCCGGTCAGCACGTGCCGGGCCAGCTTGACCTTGGCGAAGTTGCCCTTGCCGATGGTGCGCAGCAGCCGGTAGTTGCCCACGTGCGGGGGCTCCTCGGCCCCCAGCGAGTTCCGGCCCCGGGGGGCTCCGGCCCCGCGCCCCGACCACCCCCCGCCCTTCTCGGGGCGGCCGCTGCCCCCCGGGCCCGCCAGCTGGGGGGGGGGAGAGGGGAGGTGAGACCACTCCTCAAATTACAGCAGGGAGGTGAGACCCCTCCCCGAATTATAGCGGGGAGACCCCTCCCCAAATTACAGAGGGGAGGTGAGACCCCTCCTCAAATTACAGAGGGGAGGTGAGACCCCTCCCCAAATTATAGCGGGGAGGTGAGAGCCCTCCTCAAATTATAGTGGGGAAACCCCTCCCCAAATTACAGCGGGGGTGAGATCCCTCCTCAAAATACAGAAATGTGGGGAGAGGGGAGGTGAGACCCCTCCTCAAAATACAGAGGGGAGGGGAGACCCCTCCTCAAAATACAGAGGGGAGACCTCTCCCCAAATTACAGAAATGTGGGGAGAGGGGAGGTGAAACCCCTCCCCAAATTACAGAGGGGAGGTGAGACCCCTCCCCGAATTACAGCGGGGAGGTGAAACCCCTCCCCAAATTACAGAGGGGGTGAGACCCCTCCTCAAAATACAGAAATGTGGGGAGAGGGGAGGTGAGACCCCTCCCCAAATGGAATAAATGGGGGGAGACCCCTCCTTAAATTACAGCAGGGATGAGATCCCTCCTCAAAATACTGAAATGTGGGGAGAGGGGAAGTGAGACCCCTCCTCAAATTACAGCAGGGAGACCCCTGCCCGAATGGAATAAATGGAGGAGAGACCCCTCCTGAAATGTAATAAATGGGGGGAGACCCCTCCTCAAATTACAAACCCCTGCCCAAATGGAATAAATGGGGGGAGACCCCTCCCCAAAATACAGAACTGCGGGGAGAGGGGGAGAAAGGGGAGGTGAGACCCCTCCTCAAATTAGAGCGGGGAGACCACTCCCCAAAATAACACAGGGAGACCCCTCCCCAAAATACAGAGCCGCTGGGAGACCCCTCCTCGGACTGCCGCAGGGAGACCCCCACCCAAATTACGGCAAAGGCGAGATCCCCCCCCCAAATCCCCCCCAAAAATCACAGCGGGAGAGACCCCAGACCCATTCCCGGTGCTCCCCCCGCCGCTTTACCGGGACCCCCGGGACCGCCCCCAGACCCATTCCCGGTGCTCCCCCCGCCGCTTTACCGGGACCCCCCCGGTTCCCCCTCCCCGGTTCCTCCCCATCCCCTCCCGGTTCCGCTCCCGGTTCCGCTCCCGGTTCCGCCCCCCCCTCACCGTGTCGGCGTTGCGCTCGTTCCCCGCCGCCAGGGCGGAGCGCGAGGACATGGTCCCGGCGCGGGGGGGGCACCGGGGGGCACCGGGGGGCACCGGGAGGGGCGGGGCCCTTTGCCGGGGCTCCCGATCCCGGCGGGGATGCCGGGGGGGCCGGGGGGGGGGGGGGGTCGGTCCCGTTACCGGGGGGGGCGGAGGGGCCGGGCCGTGGCGGCCATGGCGCCGGAACCGGAACCGGAACCGGGGCGCGCCGTGGGCGGGGCGGGGCTTGGGGGTTTTATAAGGGAGGGGTGTCGGCCACGCCCACCCGGCGGAGGGGACCAATCAGAAGGCGCCGCCAGGGCATGGAGACAGCCGGGGCGCGCCCCGGGGAGGGGGCGTGGCCGAGCGCTGGCGGCGCGGAGCGATTGGCTGAGCGCTCGGCCAATGGGAGGAGGGAGAGGGGGGGTTAACCCTTGAGTGGCCGGGGAGGGGTCACGTGGGGCGCGGGTCGGGGGTCACGTGGGAGGGCGCGTGTCCCCTCTCTGTGTCCCCCCGTGTCCCCTCGGTGTCACCCGCGGGGTCCCTGGTGTCACCTGCGGGGTCCCCTGTGTCACCTGTGTCCCCTCCCTGTCACACCTGGGGTCCCCGGTGTCACCTGCGAGGTCCCCTGTGTCACCCGTGTCCCCTCGGTGCCACCCGCGAGGTCCCCGGTGTCACCCGCGTCCCCTCCCCGTCACCCTGAGGTCCCTGGTGTCGCTGCCTGCTGTCCCCGTGCCATCCCCGCTGTCACTGATGTTCCCTCCCGGTGTCCCTGGTGCCACCAGAGCCCCATCCCAGTGTCCCCACGGTCCCATCCCAGTGTGCCCAGTGTCCCCAGAGCCCCATCCCGGTGTCCCGATGTCCCCAGTGTCCCGATGTCCCCATGTCCCCGATGTCCCGATGTCCCCAGAGCCCCATCCCAGTGTCCCGGTGTCCCCGATGTCCCCATGTCCCGATGTCCCGATGTCCCCAGAGCCCCATCCCGGTGTCCCCGATGTCCTCCATGTCCCTGATGTCCCCGGTGTCCCCAGAGCCCCATCTCGATGTCCCGATGTCCCGGTGTCCCGATGTCCCCGATGTCCCGATGTCCCCAGAGCCCCATCCCGGTGTCCCCATGTCCCCATGTCCCCATGTCCCGGTGTCCCAATGTCCCGGTGTCCCGGTGTCCCCAGAGCCCCATCCCGGTGTCCCAATGTCCCGGTGTCCCGGTGTCCCCAGTGTCCCGATGTCCCGGTGTCCCGGTGTCCCCATGTCCCGATGCCCTCGGTGTCCCCAGAGCCCCATCCCGGTGTCCCCATGTCCCAATGTCCCGGTGTCCCCATGTCCCGATGTCCCCATGTCCCGGTGTCGCCCGCCCCCGCCGCGCTCCCCGCGCTGTCCCCGCCCGGTGCCGGTGCCCGAGCGGAACCGGGGCTGACCCTGCCCGGCCGGGGAGGCCGCAGCGGGGCGGCGCTTCCTGAGGAAACCCCCGGGCAGCGCGGCTGTCACCGCGGCCACCGCCAGTGTCACCGCGGCCACCGCCGCCACTGTCACCACAGGCACCGCCAGTGTCACCACAGGCACCGCCGGTGCCACCACAGGCAGCTCCAGTGCCACCACAGGCACCGCCGGTGCCACCACAGGCAGCTCCGGTGTCACCGCGGCCACCGCCACTGTCACCGCGTGCAGATCCAGCGTCGCCAGTGCCACCGCAGCAGCCGCCAGTGTCACCACAGGCACCACCGGCGTCGCCAGTGCCACCGCGGCCACCGCCACTGTCACCCGCGGCCACCGCCAGTGTCACCGCGGCCACCGCCAGTGTCACCACAGGCACCGCCGGTACCACCGGTGCCACCACAGGCACCGCCAGTGTCACCGCGTGCAGCTCCAGCGTCGCCAGTGCCACCGCGGCCACCGCCACTGTCACCCGCGGCCACCGCCACTGTCACCGCGGCCACCGCCGGTGCCACCACAGGCAGCTCCAGTGCCACCGCGGCCACCGCCACTGTCACCACAGGCACCGCCGGTACCACCGGTGCCACCACAGGCACCGCCACTGTCACCGCTGCCACCGCCACTGTCACCGCGGCCACCGCCAGTGTCACCGCGTGCAGCTCCAGCGTCGCCAGTGCCACCGCGGCCACCGCCACTGTCACCTGCGGCCACCGCCAGCGCCACCAGCGTCACCGCAGCCGGCTCCAGTGTCACCGCCGCCACCACCGGTGCCGCCAGCGCCGTCGGTGCCACCGCCGCCAGTGCCACCAGTGTCGCCAGCGTCACCAGAGTCGCCGGCGCCGCCTGTTCCACCAGAGCCCTCGGTGCCACCAGTGTCACCGCCGCCACCGCCGGTGTCGCCGGAGCCACCAGAGCCGCGCCGGTGCCGGGGGTCTCCGTGCGCCCGTCGCGTCCGCGGGGCCGCGCGGTGCCATCCCGCTCCCGGGTGTCCCCCCGGTGTCCCCCCGGTGTCCCCCCGGTGTCCCCCCGGTGTCCCCCCCGGGCCCGCGCGGTGACAGCCCGTGCCCTCCGCCGCCCCCCGGCGCCCCCCCGGCCATGCCGCTGCTCCGGAGACCCCCGGGGGGGGCACAGGAGGACGGGGACCCCTTCGCCGCCAACCCCGAGAGCCGGCGGCGGCGCCGCGCCACGCTGGGCGGGCTGGTGGGGCTGGGGGGACAGCTGGGACAGCTCGGGGCTCCCTTCGGCCGCGCCCGCCGCCCCCGGGACCCCGCGGGAACCCGCGGCCGCCGCCGCTCCGAGGACTCGGGGGTCCCGCGGAGACCCCCGGAGGAGGCGGGCGGGGGCAAGCGGGGGTCGCTGCTGCGCCTGGCGCTGGGGACGTGGGGACAGCGAGGGGCCGAGAAGGTGTCGCCGGTGGAGGGACAGGCCGGGGACGGCGCGGACGGAGCGGGGCAGCGGCCGGAGAGCGGCCGGAGGGACAAGGACGGCGACAGGGACAGGGAGCCGCTGTCGGGTGAGTGGGGACAGCGAGGGGTTGGGGACACGGGGTGGGGACAGGAAATTGGGACAGGGATGGGGACAGGGGATGGGGACAGGGGATGGGGACAGGGGTTGGGGACAGGGATGGGGACAGGGATGGGGACAAAGATGGGGACAGGGGATGGGGACACGGGGTGGGGACAGGGGTTGGGGACAAGGATGGGGACAGAGGGGCTTGGGGACAGGGGTTGGGGACAGGGATGGGGACAGGGATGGGGACAAGGATGGGGACGGGGTGGTGACACGGGGTGGGGACAGGGATGGGGACAGGGATGGGGACAGGGGGTGGCGACAGGGGTTGGGGACAGGGATGGGGACATGGGGTGGGGACAAGGATGGGGACAGGGGTTGGGACAAGGATGGGGACAGGGATGGGGACAGGGATGGGGACAGGGGGTGGCGACAGGGGTTGGGGACGGGTTGGGGACACGGGTTGGGGACACGGGGTGGGGACAGGGATGGGGACAAGGATGGGGACAGCGGGGCTTGGGGACGAGGGATGGGGACATGAGGGTGAGGGGACAGGGGACTCGGCCACACGAGCATGTGGCGTCTCGGGGACGGCCACAGGGGCCGCAGGGACACGGGGACGGTGACGGGGGACAAGGGGATGGGGACTTCGGGAGATGGGACGGGGACAGGGGACTCGCGGACGCGGGGACACGGGCGCGGCCACCCGGGGACGCGCGCTGGGGAGCGGGGCAAGGGACGCGGCGACACCGGGAGCCCACGCGTCCCCCGCCGCGTCCCCGCAGTGCTGGAGATCCTGGAGCTGATCCAGCGCCGGGAGCTGGTGGCGGCGGACGCTCAGATCATCGCCCTGGAGGCCGAGTGCTCCCTGTCGCCGTCGCGGCCGCCGTCCCCGGTGTCCCCGGTGTCCCCGGTGTCCCCGGCGTCCCCCCCGGGGGTGTCCCCCTCGGCCGGTTCCCCTCCGCCCTCTCCTCGCCCCTCGGGCGGGCGGCGAGCCCGGGACGTGGCTCTGCTCTACCGGGCGCTGCTGGCCCAGCTCTGGGCCGTGGTGGCCGAGGCGGTGGCGGCGGGGCGAGCGGTGGCCCCGCTGCGGGCCGTGGTGGCCGTGCTGGAGCAGGAGGAGGCGGCGGACGCTCGGAGCCCCCCCGGGACCCACCCGGGGCGGCCCCGGGGGCTGCGGCGGCGCTGGAGCGAGGCGGTGGCCAGGGCGGCGGGCGAGCGGCTGGCCCAGGTGGCCCCGGCGGGCGGGTTGGGGGCTCGGCTGGCCGCGCTGGCCGCCAGGGTGGTGGGCGACCTGGGGGTCGTCAGGAGCCACGTGGCGCCCGCCTACCCCCCCGAGTACGGGGCGCTGGGGGTCTACGCCCGCGGCTACCACCGGGCGCTGGCCCAGCAGCTGCGGGCGCTGGCCCAGAGGCCGCTGGCGGTGCCCGAGCTGTACCTGCTGCTGGACTGGCACAGCAACGCCTACCCCAGGTGAGGCGCACCTGGGGGGGGCACCTGGGGGGGGGGGCACCTGGGGGGGGGCACGCCCCTCCTCTCCCCAGGGTGCTGTGACACCTCCGAAATCTGGCCTGGCACGGAATGTCACAGCTGGGAGACACCCGGGGCACACCTGGGACCCCCACGTTCGTCATGGCTCCTCTGGGACCCCCCCCGAAATCTGTCCCCTCCTGCCCTGGCACAGTGTCACACCTGGGACACACCTGGGGCACACCTGGGACACACCTGGGACACACCTGGGACACACCTGGGGCACACCTGGGACCCCCACGCTCCTCACAGCACCTCTGGGACCCCCCCCCAATCTGTCCCCTCCTGCCCTGGCACAGTGTCACACCTGGGACACACCTGGGACACAGCTGAGGCACACCTGGGGCACACCTGGGGCACACCTGGGGCACACCTGGGGCACACCTGGGACCCCCACGCTCCTCACAGCACCTCTGGGACCCCCCCCAAATCTGTCCCCTCCCCACCCCAGCACGCAGGGTGTGACACCCGTGGGACCCCCGACACGTGGCCAGGGTGTCCCCAGGGTGTCCCCAGGGTGTCCCCAGGGTGTCCCCAGGGTGTCCCCAGGCACCCACGCGCGCTGTCCCCCGCTCCAGGGAGGTTTTGGGGCACCCCGAGGTGGGGGCTCTGCTGCGGGCCCAGGAGCTGGGGCCCCTCCTGCCCCCCGAGACCCAGCGCGACCTGGAGAGCTCCTGCATCGCTGCCGTCAAGGTGGGGACACCGGGGACACCGGGGTGGCATTGGGGACACTGGGGTGGCACCGGGGACACCGGGGGGACACTGGGGTGACACTGGGGACACCGGGGACACCGGGGTGGCACTGGGGACACTGGGGTGGCACCGGGGACACCGGGGACACCGGGGGGACACTGGGGTGGCATTGGGGACACTGGGCTGGGGATGCTGTGGTGGCACTGGGGACACTGGGGTGGCACTGGGGACACTGGGGTGGCACTGGGGTGGCACTGGGGATGCTGTGGGCACCAGGCTGGGGACACTGGGGACACTGGGGTGGCACTGGGGTGGCACTGGGGACACTGTGGTGGCACTGGGGACACTGGGCTGGCACTGGGGACACTGTAGTGGCATTGGGGACACTGGGCTGGGGATGCTGTGGTGGCACTGGGGACGCTGGAGACAGTGGGGTGGCACCGGGGACACTGGGGTGATGCTGGGGACACTGTGGTGATGCTGGGGTGGCACTGGGGACACTGGGGACGCTGTGGGCACCAGGCTGGGGACACTGGGGACACTGGGCTGGGGACACTGTGGGTGCTGTGGTGGCACTGGGGACACTGTAGTGGCACTGGGGACACTGGAGTGGCATTGGGGACACTGGGGTGGGGATGCTGTGGTGGCACTGGGGACGCTGGAGACAGTGGAGTGGCACTGGGGACACTGGGGTGGCACTGGGGTGGCACTGGGGACGCTGAGGACACTGTGGTGGCACTGGGGACACTGGGCTGGGGACACTGTGGATGCTGTGGTGGCACTGGGGACACCCACACCCGGTGTCCCCTCGCCGTCCCAGGCCAAGGTGGAGGTGGCCGTGGCGCAGGAGCTGCAGCTCAGCGAGGACACGTGGCCCGAGGATGTCACCAGCCAGGACATGGACGAGGGGCTGGCCACGCGCGTCACCGGGGTACGGCCACCCCCAGAGCCCGGCCCTGTCCCTGTCCCTGTCCCTGGCCCTGGCCCTGTCCCTGTCCCCCGGGGACATCGCGGTGGCCCGAGGGGCTGGCGGTGGCTCAGGGGGTGCCGTGGTCACGGTGGCCGTGTCCCCACACTCTTGGTGGCCGTGTCCCCACACTGATGGTGACCATGTCCCCACACTCTTGGTGGCCGTGTCCCCACAGTTGGTGGCCGTGTCCCCACCCTGACGGTGGCCATGTCCCCACCCTCATGCCGGCCATGTCCCCACACTGTTGGTGGCCGTGTCCCCACACTGATGGTGGCCGTGTCCCCACACTGATGCCGGCCGTGTCCCCACACTGATGGTGGCCGTGTCCCCACAGTTGGTGGCCGTGTCCCCACCCTGACGGTGGCCGTGTCCCCACAGTTGGTGGCCGTGTCCCCACACTGATGGTGGCCGTGTCCCCACACTCTTGGTGGCCGTGTCCCCACCCTCATGCCGGCCGTGTCCCCACTCTGACGGTGGCCGTGTCCCCACAGTTGGTGGCCGTGTCCCCACCCTGATGGTGGCCGTGTCCCCACCCTGACGGTGGCCGTGTCCCCACACTCATGCCGGCCGTGTCCCCACACTGTTGGTGGCCGTGTCCCCACACTCTTGGTGGCCGTGTCCCCACCCTGATGGTGGCCATGTCCCCACCCTGACGGTGCCCGTGTCCCCACCCTCATGCCGGCCGTGTCCCCACTCTGACGGTGGCCGTGTCCCCACAGTTGGTGGCCATGTCCCCACCCTCATGCCGGCCGTGTCCCCACCCTGACGGTGCCCATGTCCCCACCCTGATGGTGGCATTGTCCCCACCCTGATGGTGGCCATGTCCCCACAACTGGTGGCCGAGTCCCCACAGTTGGTGGCCATGTCCCCACACTGATGGTGACCGTGTCACCACCCTGACGGTGCCCTTGTCCCCACCCTGATGCCGGCCGTGTCCCCACACTGATGGTGCCCATGTCCCCACCCTGATGGTGGCCATGTCCCCACAACTGGTGGCCGAGTCCCCACAGTTGGTGGCCATGTCCCCACACTGATGGTGACCGTGTCACCACCCTGACGGTGCCCTTGTCCCCACCCTGACGGTGGCCGTGTCCCCACCCTGATGCCGGCCGTGTCCCCACACTGTTGGTGGCCGTGTCCCCACCCTCATGCCAGCCGTGTCCCCACACTGTTGGTGGCCATGTCCCCACAGTTGGTGGCCGTGTCCCCACCCTCATGCCGGCCGTGTCCCCACAGCTGCTGCGGGCGCACGTGGACCGAGCCCCCCAGGTGACCCCCGAGTTCGGGCGGGAGATGGCCCACAGCCTGCTGGGCGTGCTGGTGGCCTTCCTGCACAGGTGGGACAGCTTGGGGACAGCTTGGGGACAGCTTGGGGACAGCTTGGGGACACCAGGATGTGAGCCGGGACGGGCCCGGGGGGTGCGGGGACGCGGTGACACGCAGGGCAGAGGTGGCACAGGAGCCACGTGTCCCCCCCCCCCTCCCCACGCCGTGTCCCCTGGGTGCCACCGCGGTGTCACCGCGTGTCCCCAGCTTCCAGCGGAAGGTGGAGCGGTTCCTGGAAGCCCCCGGAGATGTCCCCACCCCTGCCGACGGCGCCCCGGCCCGCGCCATCGCCTTGGCCAACTGCTGTCCCCCCTTCAGGTGAGGCCACCCCGCGTGTGTGTCCCCCCCAACCAGCGCCGTGTCCCCGGTGTCCCCTCCCCGGTGTCACCTCCCCGGTGTCCCCTCCCCGGTGTCACCTCCCCGGTGTCACCTCCCCGTGTCCCCACCGTCCCGGCAGGGCGTTCGCCGAGCGGCTGGCGCAGTTCGGGCACCCCGAGAGCGAGGAGCCGCGGCGCCAGGCCCACGCCGCGCTGGACAGGGTGACGCGCGCCTGCGGCCACGTCCTCACCCGGCGCCTCCTCGAGGACCTCAAGGTGTCCCCAGGGCGGGCGGGGGACAGCCGGGGGTGCGGCGGGGGGACACCTCAGGGGACGGCGTTGGGTGGGGTGACACTCGGGGGACATCGTTGGGTGGGGTGACACTTTGGGGACATTGTTGGGTGTTGGGTGACACCCATGGGACAGTCTTGGGTTGGGTGACACTTGGGGGACATCGTTGGGTGACACCTGTGGGACATCGTTGGGTGTTGGGTTGGTGACACTCCGGGGACATCCTTGGGTTGGTGACACCCCTGGGACCTGTGGGACACTTTTTGGTTGGGTGACACTTTGGGGACATCGTTGGGTGTTGGGTGACACCCATGGGACACTTTTGGGTGGGGTGACACCTTGGGGACATTGTTGTGTTGGGTGACGCTCAGGGGACACTCTTGGGTTGGTGACACCCCTGGGACATCATTGGGTTGGGTGACACCTGTGGGACACTCTTGGGTTGGGTGACACTTGGGGACATCGTTGGGTGTTGGGTTGGTGACACTTCGGGGACATTGTTGGGTTGGGTGACACCCATGGGACATCGTTGGGTTGGGTGACACCTTGGGGACATCATTGAGTTGGATGACACTTGGGGGACATTGTTGGGTTGGGTGACACTCAGGGGACACTCTTGGGTTGGGTGACACCCATGGGACACTTTTGGGTTGGGTGACACTCGGGGGACATTGTTGGGTGTCGGGTTGGTGACACCCCTGGGACCTGTGGGACACTTTTGGGTTGGGTGACACTTTGGGGACATCGTTGGGTGTTGGGTGACACCCATGGGACACTTTTGGGTGGGGTGACACTCAGGGGACATCGTTGGGTGTTGGGTTGGGTGACACCCCTGGGACACTCTTGGGTTGGGTGACACCTTGGGGACATCGTTAGGTTGGGTGACACTCAGGGGACATCGTTGGGTGTTGGGTGACACCCATGGGACATTTTTGGGTCGGGTGACACCCCCGTGACACCGTTGGGTGTTGGGTGACACCTGTGGGACATCGTTGGGTTGGGTGACACCCCCGTGACACCGTTGGGTGTCGGGTCGGGTGACACCCCTGTGTCACCGTTGGGTGTCGGGTCAGATGACACCCATGGGACATTTCTGAGTCGGGTGACACCCCTGTGACACCGTTGGGTGTCGGGTCGGGTGCCACCCCCGTGACACCATTGGGTGTTGGGTGACACCCATGGGACATTTTTGGGTCGGGTGACACCCCCGTGACACCGTTGGGTGTCGGGTCTGGTGACACCCCCGTGACACGGTTCCCGCCGTCGGGCGCTGGCGCCGGGTGCCGGGTGCCACCCGCGGGTGACGTCCCCGCTGTCCCCAGCCCTACTTCGGGAAGCTGATGAAGCGCAAGTGGCTGACGAGCTCGGACGCCTTCGACGCCATCGTGATGCTCGTCACCGGCTTCGCGCAGACGCTGCGCCCGCTGCACCCCGAGCCCCACCAGGTGTGCGGGGCGCGATGGGTGACACCGCTGGGACGGGGGGACAGACTGGGTGACACCGCTGGGACACCCTGACACTGCTGGATGACACCCCTGGGACAGGGGGACAGATTGGGTGACACCGCTGGGACACCCTGACACTGCTGGGTGACACCCCTGGGACAGGGGGACAGTGTCGGGTGACACCGCTGGGACGGGGGGACAGACTGGGTGACACCGCTGGGATGGGGGGACGGTGCTGGGTGACACCGCTGGGACACCCTGACACTGCTGGGTGACACCCCTGGGACAGGGTGACACTGCTGGGTGACACCCCTGGGACAGGGGGACAGTGCTGGGTGACACCGCTGGGACAGGGGGACAGATTGGGTGACACCGCTGGGACACCCTGACACTGCTGGGTGACACCCCTGGGACAGGGTGACAGTGCTGGGTGACACTGCTGGGACACGGGGACAGACTGGGTGACACTGCTGGGACAGAGTGACACTGCTGGGTGACACCATTGGGACACCCTGACACTGCTGGGTGACACCGCTGGGACAGGGTGACAGACTGGGTGACACCGCTGGGATGGGGGGGACGGTGCTGGGTGACACCGCTGGGACACCCTGACACTGCTGGGTGACACCCCTGGGACAGGGTGACACTGCTGGGTGACACCCCTGGGACAGGGGGACAGTGCTGGGTGACACCGCTGGGACAGGGGGACAGATTGGGTGACACCGCTGGGACACCCTGACACTGCTGGGTGACACCCCTGGGACAGGGTGACAGTGCTGGGTGACACTGCTGGGACACGGGGACAGACTGGGTGACACCACTGGGATGGGGGACGGTGCTGGGTGACACCCCTGGGACACGGGGACAGATTAGGTGACACCATTGGGACAGGGGGACAGTGCTGGGTGACACCGCTGGGACAGGGGGACGGATTGGGTGACACCCTTGGGACACGGGGACAGACTGGGTGACACCCCTGGGACAGGGTGACAGTGTTGGGTGACACCCCTGGGACACGGGGACAGACTGGGTGACACCCCTGGGACACGGGGACACTGTCGGGTGTCACTCCATGTGACACCCATGGGTGCAGTGACCACAGGACAGTGCCAGGTGACACCTGACAGGCCCGGTGCCATTGATGGGTGTCCCTTGGTGTGACACCCATGGGTGCAGTGACCATAGGACAGTGCCGGGTGACGCCTGACGGGTGTGGTGGCCATGGGACAATGCTGGGTGACACCCATGGGTGCAGTGACCACAGGACAGTGCCGGGTAACACCTGACAGGCCCGGTGCCATTGATGGGTGTCCCTTGGTGTGACACCCATGGGTGCAGTGACTTTGGGACAGCGCCAGGTGACACCCACGGGTGCAGTGACCACAGGACAGTGCCAGGTGACCCCTGACGGGCCCAGTGCCATTGATGGGTGTCCCTTAGTGTGACACCCATGGGTGCAGTGACCACGGGACAGTGCCGGGTGACACCCATGGGTGCAGTGACCACGGGACGGCGCCGGGTGACACCCATGGGTGCAGTGACCTTGGGACAGCGCCGGGTGACACCCACGGGTGCAGTGACCACAGGACAGTACTGGGTGACACCCACGGGTGCAGTGACCCCAGGACAGCGCCAGGTGACGGCTGACGGGTGTGGTGGCCATGGGACAGTGCCAGGTGACACCCATGGGTGCAGTGACCACAGGACAGTGCTGGGTGACATCTGACGGGCACGGTGGCTGCTGGACAGTGCCGGGTGACACCCACGGGCTTGGTGACCTTGGGACAGCGCCGGGTGACACCCATGGGTGCAGTGACCTTGGGACAGTGCCGGGTGACACCTGACGGGTGTGGTGGCCATGGGACAATGCTGGGTGACACCCATGGGTGCAGTGACCCCAGGACGGCGCCGGGTGACGCCTGACGGGTGTCACCCGGCGCCCAGGTGCTGGTCAGCGAGCTGCACCGCCGGGTGCTGATCGAGTACGTGCGGCCGCTGCTGCAGGGGCGCCTGGTGTGCGCCTCGGCCAAGGCGCGGGCGCGCGTGGCGCAACGGCTGGGCGACGAGGCCCGGCAGCTGCGGGAGCTCTTCACGCGCCTGGTGAGACCCCCGGGACCCCCGGGGAGCGCTGGGCGCCGGGGGCACCCGTGGGTGCAGTGGCCGCGGATGGGCGTTGGGATGAGTGACACCCGTGGGGACATTGATGGGTGTTGGGATGGGTGACACCCATAGGACATTGATGGGTTGGGTTGGGTGGCACCCATGGGACATTGTAGGGTGTTGGGTGACACCCATGGGACATCATTGGGTTGGGACAGGTGACACCCATGGGACACCGTTGGGTGTTGGGTTGGGTGGCACCTGTGGGACATCGTAGGGTGTTGGGTGACACCCCTGGAACATCGTTGGGTTGGGACAGGTGACACCCATGGGACATTGATGGGTGCCAGTGACACCCGTGGGTGCGGTGGCCGCGGATGGGCGTTGGGATGAGTGGCGCCTGTGGGACATTGATGGGTGTTGGGTTGGGTGACACCCATGGGACATTGTTGGGTGTTGGGTGATACCCGTGGGACATTGATGGGTGCCAGTGACACCCGTGGGTGCGGTGGCCGCAGATGGGTGTTGGGATGGGTGGCACCTGTGGGACGTTGTTGGGTGTTGGGTTGGGTGACACCCATGGGACATCGTTGGGTCGAGTGACACCCATGGGACATTGTTGGGTTGGGTTGGGTTGGGTTGGGTTGGGTCGGGTGACACCCATGGGACATTGATGGGTTGGGTCGAGTGACACCCATGGGACATCGCTGGGTGCTGGGTGACACCCGTGATGCGCTGTCCGATGGGTGACGCACTGTCCCCGCTGTCCGATGGGTGACGCGCTGTCCGATGGGTGACACCCGTGCCGCGCTGTCCGATGGGTGACGCGCTGTCCCCGCTGTCCCCGCTGTCCGATGGGTGACGCGCTGTCCCCGCTGTCCGCGCTGTCCCCGCTGTCCCCGCTGTCCCCGCTGTCCCCACTGTCCGATGGGTGCCGCGCTGTCCCATGGGTGACGCGCTGTCCCCTCTGTCCCCGCTGTCCCCGCTGTCCCCGCTGTCCCCAGGACTCGGCGTCGCCGTGGTTGGACTCGGTGGTGCCGCGGCTGCGGGAGCTGCTGGTGCTGGAGGACACGGCCGCGCTGCAGATGGAGGTCGGCGCCCTGGCCAGGGACTTCCCGGACGTGCGGTGCGTGCGGGGACCCCGCGGGGTGGCACTGGGTGACACAGCCAGGGGTGGCACTGGGGTGGCACTGGGGGACGCTGAGGAGTGGCACTGGGGGACACTGCAGGGTGGCACTTGGGGACGCCAAGGAGTGGCACTGGGGTGGCACTGGGGGACACCGCGGGGTGGCACTGGGGTGACACCGTGGGGTGGCACCGGGGTGGCACTGGGGTGACACCACAGGGTGGCAGCAGGGTGACACCACAGGGACCCCGCGGGGGTGGCACCACTGGGGGACACCGAGGAGTGGCACTGGGTGACACCGTGGGGTGGCACTGGGTGACGCCGAGGAGTGGCACTGGGGTGGCACCGGGGGGGTGGCAGCAGGGTGACACCACAGGGACCCCGCGGGGTGGCACTGGGGTGACACCGAGGAGGTGACACCGCGGGGGTGGCACACCCAGGGGTGGCAGCAGGGTGGCACAGCCGGGGGTGACACCTCGGGGTCCCCTCGGGGGGTGGCACCGCGGTGGCACCGGCCGGGCAGGACGCGCCCGTCCCGCGGGGGACCCGAGCGCGGTGACCGGACGCGGCCTCCGGCCCTTCCCGGCAGCTCCCGCCCCGCTCCTCCCGCCGGGAAGCGGCCGCGGCCCCGCGCCAGGTCCCCTCCCCTGTCCCCTCTCCCGGTCCCCTCCCCTGTCCCCGCTCCCGGTCCCCGGGGACCGCTGGCACGCGCGGCCACCCGGGGACAGCGCGGGAGGGGACGCGCCCCGGTTAAACCGGGATAGGGGGGGGAACGGGGAGCGGTGAAAGCGCAGCCGGGGGAGCCCCAAAACCGCCCCAGAGCCCGGGCTGCGGGGGGGTTTCTTCACCGCTGTCCCCTCTGTCCCCTCTGTCCCCTCTGTCCCCGCTGTCCCCTCTGTCCCCCGCTGTCCCCGCTGTCCCCGCTGTCCCCGCTGTCCCCTCTGTCCCCCGCTGTCCCCTCTGTCCCCCGCTGTCCCCGCTGTCCCCTCTGTCCCCGCTGTCCCCGCTGTCCCCTCTGTCCCCCTCTGTCCCCGCTGTCCCCGCTGTCCCCCTCTGTCCCCCTCTGTCCCCTCTCTCCCCCGCTGTCCCCGCTGTCCCCGCTGTCCCCTCTCTCCCCCGCTGTCCCCCCTCTGTCCCCTCTGTCCCCGCTGTCCCCGCTGTCCCCGCTGTCCCCGCTGTCCCCCCTCTGTCCCCCTCTGTCCCCTCTGTCCCCCGCTGTCCCCGCTGTCCCCCGCTGTCCCCGCTGTCCCCGCTGTCCCCTCTGTCCCCCGCTGTCCCCGCTGTCCCCCTCTGTCCCCTCTGTCCCCGCTGTCCCCCGCTGTCCCCTCTGTCCCCCTCTGTCCCCTCTGTCCCCTCTCTCCCCCTCTGTCCCCTCTGTCCCCTCTGTCCCCCGCTGTCCCCTCTGTCCCCCTCTGTCCCCGCTGTCCCCGCTGTCCCCTCTGTCCCCCGCTGTCCCCTCTGTCCCCCTCTGTCCCCTCTGTCCCCTCTGTCCCTGTTGTCCCCTCTGTCCCCGCTGTCCCCTCTGTCCCCGCTGTCCCCATTGTCCCCTCTGTCCCCTCTGTCCCCTCTGTCCCCGCTGTCCCCTCTGTCCCCTCTGTCCCCGCTATCCCGCTGTCCCCGCTGTCCCCTCTGTCCCCGCTGTCCCCGCTGTCCCCTCTGTCCCCTCTGTCCCCCTCTGTCCCCGCTGTCCCCTCTGTCCCCTCTGTCCCCGCTGTCCCCTCTGTCCCCCGCTGTCCCCGCTGTCCCCGCTGTCCCCGCAGGAGGAGACACGTGGCCGCGCTGCTGGACGCGCGGGGGCTGCGGGCTCAGGGCCCCCGCAGGGAGATCCTGGGGGTGCTGCAGGATCTGGAGGGGTCGGAGGCCGAGCCGGGGCCCCCCCGGCACCGAACCTTCTTCTCGGAGCTGCCGGCGCCGCGCCCCGTGCGCTGCCTCCCGTTCCACCTGCCCCGGCTGCGCCTGCCGCGCCGCAGCCCCGCCAGGACCCCGCCGTGACACCGCCGGGACACAACCGGGACACAACCGGGATAACCCGGGATACCCTGGGATACCCCCGGGATACCCTGGGATATCCTGGGATACCCCCGGGATACCCCGGGACACCCCCGGGACACCCCCGGGACACCCCGGGACACAACCGGGACACAACCGGGACACCCTGGGACACCCCGGGATACCCCGGGACACCCCGGGATACCCCGGGACACAACCGGGATAACCCGGGATACCCCAGGGACCACCCGGGACACCCCAGGGACACCGCAGGGACACCCCGGGATAACCCAGGATACCCCAGGGATACCCCGGGATACCCTGGGACACCCCGGGATAACCCGGGATACCCTGGGATACCCTGGGATACCCCCGGGACACCCCTGGGACACAACCGGGATACCCTGGGACACCCCGGGATACTCCTGGGATACCCCGGGATAACCCGAGATACCCTGGGATACCCCCGGGACACCCCAGGATACCCCAGGGATAACCCGGGATACTCCAGGGACCACCCAGGACACCCCGGGAAACACCCAAGGGGATGGGGACACCCCGAGTTTGGGTCTGGGGACACCCCGAGTTCGGGTTTGTCCCCTCCCAGGATTGGTGACACCCCCGAGTTCAGGTCTGGGGACACTCCTGGGTTTGGGTTTGTCCCCTCCCGGGGTTTGGTGACACCCCGAGTTCGGGTCTGGGGACACCCCGAGTTTGGGTTTGTCCCCTCCCAGGATTGGTGACACCCCGAGTTCGGGTTTGGGGACACTCCTGGGTTTGGGTTTGTCCCCTCCAGGGGTTTGGGGACACCCCGAGTTCGGGTTTGTCCCCTCCCAGGATTGGTGACACCCCGAGTTTGGGTCTGGGGACACCCCGAGTTCGGGTCTGGGGACACTCCTGGGTTTGGGTTTGTCCCCTCCCAGGATTGGTGACATCCCTAGTTTGGGTCTGGGGACACTCCGAGTTCGGGTCTGGGGACACCCCGAGTTCGGGTTTGTCCCCTCCCGGGATTTGGGGACACCCCGAGTTCGGGTTTGGGGACACCCCGAGTTCGGGTTTGTCCCCTCCCAGGATTGGTGACACCCCCGAGTTCGGGTCTGGGGACACTCCTGGGTTTGGGTTTGTCCCCTGCCGGGGTTTGGGGACACCCCCGAGTTCGGGGTCTGTCCCCTGCAGTCCCAATCTGTCCCCGAGTCCACGCGCGTCCCCCCTCCCCGGTGTATAAACGTGGCTGTAAATGAGCACCGGGAGCTCTGTCCTCGTCCTTGGGGACACGGTGGGGACACGGGGGACACGGTGGGGACAAGGCCACACAGCAGAGATGTGGGGACACGGTGAGGACATGGGGGACATGGTGGGGACACGGGGAACACGGTGGGGACACGGGGAACACGGGGGACACGGTGGGGACAAGGCCACACAGCAGAGATGTGGGGACATGGTGGGGACAAGGGAGACACGGTGAGGACATGGAGGACATGAGGGGGACACGGGGGACACAGCAGGGGACGAGGGGACACGATGGTGACAAAGCCACACAGCAGAGATGTGGGGACACAGTGGGGACACGAGGGACACAGTGAGGACAAGGGGGACATGATGGGGACACGGTGAGGACAAGGGGGACACGGTGGGGACACGGAGGACATGAGGAGGACACAGCAGGGGACGAGGTGGGGACACGGTGGTGACAAAGGCCACACACTGCAGGGACAAGAGGACACGGTGGGGACACGATGGTGACAACGCGACACCCGGGGGCGGGTAGGGGGGGACCTCGGCGGGGTTGGGGACACCGAGGGGTCTCGTGCGACACCCGGGGCAGGGACGCGGAGGGAGGACGCGGAGGGAGGACGCGGTCACTCGGGCCGGGGGGGCTCTGGGTGCGTCCCCCCCCCGCCACCACCCCGCTCTCCGGTCCCCGGGTCAGAAATAGCCGGGATCCGGCCAGGAAGAGGCGACAGCTAAAAATACCCGTGACCGCGGCGGGAGCGGGGCCAGGGGTCACCGTGTCACCCCCCGGGCCTGGGAAGGGACCGGCGGCGACGGAAGCGACAGCGCCGGGCGGGGACCGGGGGGACGCCGGGGGAAGCGGGGGGACCCCGGAGCGGGGAGGGGGGCGCGGGAGGCTCGGGGACGGTTCGGGGGTGGCGCGGAGGGGATGAGGGGATGAGGGGGGGGGACACGCGGGGTGACAGCGGGGGACACGCGGGGTGACAGCAGGGGACACGAGCGGTGACAGCGGGGGACACGCGCGGTGACAGCGGGGGACACGCGCGGTGCCAGCCCCGGTGAATCACAGCGCTGCTGGCGTCACGGAGGGGGGGCCAGGAAGGAAATTCCACACCCCCCCCCCCCCAAAAAAAAAACCCCAAACAAACGGGGAGAGAGGGATCGGGGAGGGGGGGGGGAGCCCGAAATTCCCCAGGGATGGCCAGAGTGGGAAAAGGATCCTCGAACTGGGAAAGGGTGGTCTGAACTGGGAGGGGAGTCCTGAAACTGGGAGAGGAGTCCTCAAACTGGGAGAGGATTGTCCGAACTGGGAGAGGACTCCTCAAACTGGGAGAGGATCCCCCGTACTGGGAGAGGACTCCTCAAACTGGGAAAGGACCCTCCAAACTGGAAAAGGACCCCCCAAACTGGGAAAGGACCCTCTAAACTGGGAAATGCATCCCCTAAACTGGGAAAGGACCCTCCAAACTGGGACAGGACCCCCTAAACTGGGAGAGAACCCCTTAAACTGGGAGAGAGCCACATCAGACTGGGAAAGGCACCCCCCAAACTGGGAAAGGACCCCCCAAGCTGGAAAATGCACCCCCCAAACTGGGAAAGGCACCCTCTAAACTGGGAAAGGACCCCCCAAACTGGGAAAGGACCCTCCAAACTGGGAAATGCACCCCCCAAACTGGGAAATGCACCCCCCAAACTGGGAAAGGACCCTCTAAACTGGGAAAGGCACCCCCCAAACTGGGAAAGGCGCCCCCCAAACTGGGCGCTGCCCCCCCTCAAGTCTCTCCCGCACCCCTGGCGCCCCCTGCCGGTCACCGGCGGAGCTGCAGGCGGGGCTGGGGGCGTGTCCTGAGGAGGGCGTGTCCTGAGGAGGGCGTGTCCTGAGGAGGGCGTGTCCCGAGGAGGGCGTGGCCGCCGCCCCACCCAATTTTCCCGTTGATTGACAGGCGGGCGGGGTTTCCCCTCTCCCCCCCACCCCAAAAAAGAGACGCCGGGAGCCGCTGGAAGCTGCTTTATTGGCCACGTTTGGGGCGGGACGAGCGCGGACGGGGGTCCCGGGGGGCGGGCCCCGGACGGGCACGAACACGGCACAGGGCGACAATAATTATCCTCGTTATAATAATAATAAAAAATTAAACATCTCCCGCGCAACAAAAATAGATTTATATACCGGGGGGAAGGGGAGGGGAGGGGGCGGAGCCAAGGCCGGCGAAGCTGAAGGGGACAAGGGGGGGACAAGAGGGGACGAGCAGGACGGGAGCGCACCTGGAGGTGTCACCTGGAGGAGGGGGGCCCGGAGGTGACGGCCCCCAAAAAAAGGGGGGCAGGTGACCCGGAGGGGTCACCCGGAGGAGCGGGGTGACCCCCGAGGGGGGACACGGAGGTGACAGCGACACCCGGAGCAGGGACGGAGGTGGCCCGCGGAGCCCCTCAAGGGGAGCGGGGACATCTCCAGCGGGACGGAAATGAGGCGGGGACCCGGCCGGGGGGACGGGATCGGGGACACCTCGGGTGTCGCAGGTGCCACCAGGGCCGGGCTGGGACATCTCCCAAGGGACGGAGACGCGGCGGGGCGAGGGGGACAGTCACCCCCGGAGGTGACGGGGACGCGGCGGAGAACTTCTCCGGGCGCTGGGAATGGCACAGGGACGTCGCCGAAGGGACGCGGACGCTGTCCCGGAGCCCCCGGGGTGCGGCGGGGACCTCGGGAGGTGACAAAAGGAGGGGACAAAGATCCGCCCCCAAGGAGGCGGAGGTGGGGCAGGGACATCTCCGGAGGGGCGGGAGACGTCGGAGGAGCCCCGAGGAATGTGGGAGGGACATCTCGGGGGTGACAGGGACACCTGGAGAGGGACGGGGATCCGGGGTGATCCCCAAAAAATGAGGGGGGGGTCACCTCTGGGGTGACAGGGACACCTGGAGAGGGGTGGAGATCCTGGGTGATCCCCCAAAAATGAGGGGGGGTCACCTCTGGGGTGACAGGGACACCTCGAGAGGTCTCTGTGGGCAGTGGGAACAGGACAGGGACACCTCGAGAGGGACGGGGATCCTGGGTGATCCCCAAACAATGAGGGAAGGTCACCTCGGGGGTGACAGGGACACCTGGAGAGGGACGGGGATCCGGGGTGATCCCCAAAAAATGAGGGGGGGTCACCTCTGGGGTGACAGGGACACCTCGAGAGGGAGGGGGATCCGGGGCGATCCCCAAAAAATGAGGGGGGGTCACCTCTGGGGTGACAGGGTCACCTCGAGAGGGGTGGAGACCCTGGGTGATCCCCAAAAAATGAGGGGGGTCACCTCTGGGGTGACAGGGACACCTGGAGAGGGACGGGGATCCGGGGCGATCCCCAAAAAATGAGGGGGGGTCACCTCTGGGGTGACAGGGACACCTCGAGAGGGGTGGAGACCCTGGGTGATCCCCATGAAATCAGGAATGACACCTCTGGGGTGACAGGGACATCTCCAGGGGGACAGAGATCCTGGATGATCCCTGTGAAAGGAGGGACGGTCACCTCTGGGGTGACAGGGACACCTCGAGAGGTTTCTCTGGGGTGACAGGGGCATCTCCAGAGGGGTGGAGATCCTGGGTGATCCCCAAAAAATGAGGGACGGTCACCTCGGGGGTGACACGAAACCTTCTGGGGCAGCAGGAACGGGATGGGGACACCTCCAGAGGGACGGGGATCCTGGGTGATCCCTGTGAAATGAGGGATGTCACCTCTGGGGTGACAAGGACACCTCCAGAGGGGTGGAGATCCTGGGTGATCCCCATGAAATGAGGGACGGTCACCTCTGGGGTGACAGGGACATCTCGAGAGGTTTCTCTGAGGTGACAGGGACATCTCCAGAGGGGTGGAGACCCTGGGTGATCCCCGTGAAATCAGGGATGTCACCTCTGAGGTGACAGGGACACCTCCAGAGGGACAGAGATCCCGGGTGATCCCTGTGAAATGAGGGACGGTCACCTCTGGGGTGACAGGGACACCTCCAGAAGGACAGAGATCCTGGACAAACCCCAGAGGTGACGGGGACCAGGAGCAACCACGGGAACGCCGGAGCCTCATCACGGCCACCACCTCCAGGCGCCAAACACCCCCCCACCCCCCCCAAAAAAAACCCCACCCCAAACGCCAAAAAACTCCACAACACCGCTCCGGAACCGGGAGGGGTGAGGACAACAAAAAGACCCCAAAAATCGGAGCGGGCCAAGCCCAGCCCCGAGGCGCGGCGGGGGCAGCGAGGAGGCGCGCCCGGTTTTGCGGATTTTGGGTTTTGTTTGGTTTTTTTTTTTTTGGAGGGGTTGGGCGCGGGCGAGGAGGGGACAGAACTGGGGCTGGGGGTTTCACAACGCGAGGAGCGAGGGAGAATTCAAGGAGTCCGAGGACTGGTCGCTGCTGCTGCTCCGCTGGTGCGAGGCTCCACACGTGGCTCCCTCTGGGTGGGTGAACACAAACGCGGGGGTGGCGTTAGGGGGTCCCGCGGGGACCCCGGGCGGGAGGCAGCAGCCGGGGAAGGGACCCTGCGGGCCCTGGAACGGCGCCGGGGGCAGGAAAGCGACGGTCCCCGCCTTGCCCGGGCTGCTCACCTCGGCGGGGCCGGCGCCCAGGGCGCCGATGTCGCCGATGTCCTCGAAGGGGACCTTGCAGGCGGGCGCGTGGGCCACCAGCACGAACTCCAGGCGCTCCTTCTCCTTGCGCAGCTCGGCGATCTCCGACTCCAGCTCCGCCTTCTCCTCCTCCAGCTGGTCGGTCTCCTGCGGGGACGGGGCGGTCAGGCTCGGGGTGGCCTCAGGGCGTCCCCAGAGTGTCCCCAGAGTGTCCTCGGGGTGTCCCCGGGGTCTCCTCAGGATGTCCCTAGAGTGTCCCTAGAGTGTCCCTCAGAGTGTCCCTCAGGGTGTCCCCGAGGTGGCCTCAGGGTGTCCCCAGAGTGTCCCCAGAGTGTCCCCAGGGTGGCCCCAGGGTGTCCTCGGGGTGTCCCCGGGGTGGTATCAGGGTGTCCCTAGAGTGTCCTCGGGGTGTCCCCGGGGTGGTATCAGGATGTCCCCAGAGTGTCCCCAGAGTGTCCTCGGGGTGTCCCCGGGGTCTCCTCAGGATGTCCCTAGAGTGTCCCCAGGGTGGCCTCAGAGTGTCCCCAAGGTGACCCCAGGGTGGCCTCAGAGTGTCCCTCAGAGTGTCCCCAGGGTGTCCCCGGGATCTCCTCAGGATGTCCCTAGAGTGTCCCCAGGGTGGTCTCAGAGTGTCCCTAGATTGTCCCTCAGAGTGTCCCCAAAGTGTCCTCGGGGTGTCCCCAGAGTGTCCCTAGGGTGTCCCCGAGGTGGCCTCAGGATGTCCCTAGAGTGTCCTCAGGGTGTCCCTCAGAGTGTCCCCGGGGTGACCCCAGGGTGGCCTCAGAGTGTCCCTAGATTGTCCCTCAGAGTGTCCCCAAAGTGTCCTCGGGGTGTCCCCAGAGTGTCCCCGACCCTGACCATGGCGCTGTCCCCCTGCATCTCTGTCCCCCTGTCCGTCCTCCTGCTCCTGCAGCACCCCTGGGTGTCCGTCTGTCTGTCCTCCTGGGTGTCCCCTCTGCTGTCCCCAAGCCCGGGGGACATCCCGCGGGCTGCTCCGGCCTCCCTAAGTGTCCGTCTGTCCCCTCCCTTGTCCCTTGTCCCCTGTCCCCAGGGGTGGCATTGTCCTCCTGCTGCAGCACCCCCGAGTGTCCGGCTGTCCCCAAGTCAGGGGACATCCCCGAGTGTCCGGCTGTCCCCTCTGCTGTCCCCAGGAGGGGACACGCTCTGCTCCCCGCGGTGCCACCACCCCTGGAAGGTCCTGGGGACATTGCCACCTCCCCTGATGTCGCTGTCACTGTCCCTCGCACGGGGACACCGCTGCGCGCCCAGCTCCGAGAGCGGCAGCGCCATCCTCCTCCTCCTCCTCCTCCTCCTCCTCCCCAGCGGCCGCGGCGACACCGCTGTCCCCACCGCTGTCCCCAACCCCGCGCCAGCTGTCCCCAGCCCCGAGGACACGGCCACCACCGGCGCCGCTCCACGGGGACACGCGTGTCCCCGGCTGCCCGCGCCAGGGAGGCGCTGCCCGGCCGCTTGTCCCCAGGGCCACCCCCGCGCTGTCCCACGCTGTCCCCGCGCTGTCCCCCGCGCTGTCCCCGCGCTGTCCCCGCGCTGTCCCCGCGCTGTCCCCGCGCTCACCGCCTGCAGCCGGTCCGTCAGCTCCCGGCGCCGGTTGCGACATTTGGCCGCCGCCAGTTTGTTCCTCTCCCGCCGCACGCGCCGCTTCTCCTCTTCCTCGGGCGTCAGCTGCCACACGGAGGGGATTGTCACCTTCTGTCACCTTCTGTCACCCTCTGTCACCCGCTGCCGCCCCTCTCCCCCGCGTCCCCAAAGCCCCGCTGTCTGCGCCCCCCCAGACCCCGGCACGGCGGGAGATGTCACCAAGCGCGGTGTCACCGAGGTGTCACCGCCTGGGGTGGCCCTGAAGCTTCTGACACTCCTGATGTCACCAAGGTGCCACCACCCTGGGTCCCTCAGGCTCCTGACGCTCACGATGTCACCGAGGTGCCACCGCCTGGGGTGGCCCTGAAGCTCCTGACACTCACGATGTCACCAAGGTGCCACCACCTGGGGTGGCCCTCAATCTCTCACCACTCACGATGTCCCCAAGGTGTCACCTGAGGCACGTCCCTCGCTCTCCTGCCACTCCTGGTGTCCCCAAGGTGCCACCACCTGGGACATCTCTCACTCTCCTGCCACTCACAATGTCCCCAAGGTGTCACCTGAGGCACGTCCCTCGCTTTCCTGCCACTCACAATGTCCCCAAAGTGCCACCACCTTGGGTCCCTCACTCTCCTGCCACTCCTGATGTCCCCAAGGTGCCACCACCTTGGGTCCCTCACCCTCATGTCCCCAAGGTGCCACCTGAGGCACGTCCCTCGCTCTCCTGCCACTCACAATGTCCCCAAAGTGCCACCACCTGAGGCATGTCCCTCGCTCTCCTGCCACTCACAATGTCCCCAAGGTGCCACCACCTGGGACGTCCCTCACTCTCCTGCCACTCCTAGTGTCCCCAAGGCGCCACCTGAAGCACGCCCCTCGCTCTCCTGCCACTCACAATGTCCCCAAGGTGCCACCACCTGGGACATCTCTCACTCTCCTGCCACTCACAATGTCCCCAAGGTGTCACTGCCTGGGGTGGCCCTGGAGTTCCTGCCACTGACAGTGTCCCCAAGGTGCCACCACCTGGGACGTCCCTCACTCTCCTGCCACTCCTAGTGTCCCCAAGGCGCCACCTGAAGCACGCCCCTCACTCTCCTGCCACTCGTGATGTCCCCAAAGTGCCACCACCTTGGGTCCCTCACTCTCCTGCCACTCCCGGTGTCCCCAAGGCGCCACCTGAGGCACGCCCCTCGCTCTCCTGCCACTCACAATGTCCCCAAGGTGCCACCACCTGGGACATCCCTCACCCTCCTGCCACTCCTGGTGTCCCCAAGGTGCCACCCGAGTCACACCCCTCGCTCTCCTGCCACTGACAATGTCCCCAAAGTGCCACCACCTTGGGTCCCTCACTCTCCTGCCACTCCTGGTGTCCCCAAGGTGCCACCTGAGGCATGTCCCTTGCTCTCCTGCCACTCACAATGTCCCCAAGGTGTCACTGCCTGGAGTGGCCCTAGAGTTCCTGCCACTCCTAGTGTCCCCAAGGTGTCACCACCCTCTCCCCCCCCCTCGCTCTCCCGCCACCCCCGCCACCCTCTCCCCCCCTCGCCGTGTCCCCAGGTGCCACCGCTGTCCCCTCTCACCGTCTCCTCGCGGCTGCGCCGGGGGCGGGCGCGGGGGGCTCGGGCCGGGGCCGGGCCCGGGGGTCCCGCGAAGGCGCCCAGGCCGGGGGTGGAGTAACTGGGTCCGGGCAGGTCGTAGGGGTCCAGGGGGGGCGGCTGAGCCATGGGAGCCCCCGGGGCCACCGAGGAGATGAGCGTGGGCTGCACCAGCCACTGCAGGTCCTGGCTGGTGGTGATGGCCGTCACCGTGGGCACGAAGGAGCCGGGCATGTCCCCCAGGGCGCTGCACTCCTGCGGGGGGGCGACACGGGTCAGGGCCGGGGACAGCGGCGACACGGCCGGGGACACCCCCGGGTGACACCCCCAGGAAGGCGCGGGTGGCGTTGTCACCTCCCCGGCGTTGTGGCACCGTTGGGGACAGCGATGTCGCCAGATGGTGGCACTTGGGGTGGGGTTGGGGGGGGGCTTGAGGTGCCCCCAGCTCATCATCATCATCATCATCATCATCACCGTGCCGGGCACCCACGGGTGTCACCCCCCAAACCTGAGGGTCCCCCCCAAAATCCATCTCGGGAAGGGGTCGGGGCATCGCAGCCCCCCCCTCAAAATCCGCGGGCGCGGGAAGCGGCCACGCCCCCGCAGCGCGACCTCCGCGGGTCCCCGGGGGACGCTGCCACGCTTGGGGACATCGTCACCATTTGGGGACATCGTCACCCTCGGGGGGACATCGTCACCCTCTGGGGGACATTGCCACCCTTGGGGACATCGCCACCCTTGGGGGACATCGCCACCCTCTGGGGGACACCACCACCCTTGGGGACATTGCCACCCTGTGGGGACATTGCCACCATTTGGGGACGCTGCCACCCTTGGGGACATCGCCACCCTGTGGGGACATTGCCACCATTTGGGGACGCTGCCACCCTTGGGGACATCGCCACCCTTGGGGGACATCGCCACCCTTTGGGGAACATCGTCACCCTGTGGGGACACCGCCACCCTTGGGGACATTGCCACCATTTGGGGACATCGTCACCCTGTGGGGACATCGTCACCCTGTGGGGGACGTCGCCACCCTGTGGGGACATCGCCACCCTTTGGGGACATCGCCACCCTTGGGAGACATCGCCACCCTTGGGAGACATCGCCACCATTTGGGGGACACTGCCACCCTCTGGGGGACATCGCCACCCTTTGGGGACATCGCCACCATTTGGGGACGCTGCCACCCTTGGGGACATCGCCACCCTTGGGGGACATCGCCACCCTTTGGGGACATCGCCACCCTGTGGGGACATCGCCACCCTTGGGGGGACACCGCCACCATTTGGGGACATCGTCACCCTGTGGGGACATCGCCACCCTCGGGGGACATCGCCACCCTTTGGGGACACCCCCGAGCCCCCAAAAGCTCCGCGAGGAGGCGTGGCCACGCATCTAAATGGGCGTGGTCCCCCGGCGAGGGGGCGTGGCCTCGCCGCCGCCTCAGCGTGCTCGGGGCGTATCTCCGCCCCGGAGTGGGCGTGGCTAAGAAAAGGGGCGTGTCCCCTCCGCGCGTCTCCCCCGGCAACGGCGAGCGGGGCGGGGGAGGGGGCGGGGACAACACCCCCCCCCAAAATAACCCCGCGCGCGCTTTGCGTGCGTGCCGCGTCACCGCCGGCGGCGTCACTGCGCGCGCTTACGCACGGCCCCGCCCCCTCCTCCTCTCCCCCCCCCCACCCCCCCCCGCCCCGAAAAACGCCGAGCGCGCCCCCGCCGCTCCCGGCGCGCTCACCTGCGCGGCCCCGGCGGCCGCGGGGCTCCCGAAGGAGTCGAGCGGCGACAGGTACTGGGACTCGGCCGAGGGCGACGAGCTGCAGCGCGACCCGGAGTCGTAGTCCCCGGGGAAGCCCTGGAACATGGCCCCGGGGGCGCGGGGGCCGCCCCGCCGCGACAAGGCTGCGGGGTCACGCCGCCGGCATGGCGGGGCGAGGCGGAGGGTGCTGCGGGGAGCCCCGGTTTGTCCGCTCCGGCGCGGCGGTCGCTCGGTGGGAGCCGCGGCGCGATGTTAAGAGACGCCGGTGAGTCCGCGCCGGGCTCCGGTGAAACGTCCCGGTGAAGCGCTGCGAGCTCCGGTAAATCCGCGGGCAGGCTCCGGTGCGCTTCCGCGAGCCTCGGCCGGCCGGTGCCGGACGCCGCCGTGCCCCGTCCCGGGCTCCGGGTCCCGAGCTATAAGCTCCGGTACATCGGTCCCGAGCTCCGGCGCGCCGCTCCAAAGCCCCGCCGCTGCCCTACGCGTGCCGGTGCATCCGTGCCGGTCTCCGGTCGCTCGGTGCAAAGTCCCGCCGCGCCCGTCCCGGGCTCCAAAGTTGTCCGGTGCCAAGCCCCCGGCGCTCTCCCGCTACTCCGGCCCCGCTACGTCCGTCCGTGCCAAGATCCCCGACACAAAGTTCCGCTCGGCCGCCGCCGGCTCCGGTAAATCCCTTCCCGGCGGTCCCGCTCCGAGCCCCCCGGCCGCCGCTGCCGCCGCTCCCCCGGTCTCCGGTTTTTATGAATGAACTGCTCGCGGCAGCCGCGCCGCTTTATACGGCGGGGCCCCGCCCCCCTCCGCTGACGTCACGGCAGCCGCCGCCGCCTCTCCGGGACCCCCGGGACCCCCCCCGGGACCCCTGGGAGCCCGCAGCCGCCGCGGTGGAGGCGATGCGCTCGGTTTGAGGCTCCGGGAGCCGCCGGCGCCGTTAAGAGGCCCCGGGGCGGCGCTGGAGCGGGGGGGATCCCTGTCCCCGCCCCCCGGAGTTCCTGTGACGCAATTAGCCAAATATGGGCTTGTCTGGAGTGTTTGTTTGGTATCCTAGCAATGACGTCACAGGGATTCCCTCCGCCGCCGCCGCCGCCGCCGCCGCCGCCGCCGCCGCCGCCCGGGCGCGTATTAATAGAAACGGCACCGAGCGCCGTTCTAGAAACGGCCCGAAGCGTCCGGGCCGCCGGCTCCGGGGCACGGGAACCTCCCCCCCCACCCCGCTTCCCCGGGAGACCCCCGAGACCCTCGGGATCCCGGGCCCACGCACACACGGGGCGGTAACGCCGCGGGATCCCCGGCACGCCCCCCGCCCCCTCCGGGGCATCCCCCGGGATTCCCCCGGTGACCTCGGGGATACCCTCCGGTGACCCCCCGGGACCCCCTCGGGACCATCCGGGACCCCTCCCCACCCTGATCAGGATCTCCGGGATCCTCCGGTGACTTCCCGGGACCCCCGGTGACCTCCCGGGACCCCCTCGGGACCACCCGGGACCCCTCCCCACCCCGATCGGGATCTTCAGGATCCTCCGGTGATCTCTCGGGACCCCCGGTGACCTCCCGGGACCCCTCCCCACCCCGATCGGGATCTCCGGGATCCTCCGGTGACTTCCCGGGACCCCCGGTGACCTCCCGGGTCCCCTCCCCACCCCGATCGGGATCTCCGGGACCCCCGGTGACCTCCCGGGACCCCCTCGGGACCTCCCGGGACCCCTCCTCACCCCGACCGGGATCTCCGGGACCCCCACCCCGACCGGGATCTTCAGGATCCTCCGGTGACTTCCTGGGACCCTCCGGTGACCCCCCGGGACCCCTCCCCACCCCGATCGGGACCTCCCGGACCCCCACCCCGACCCGGATCTCTGCCGGGGTCCCCCCGGTGATCTCCCCGCTTCCCCCAGCGGGACCCCCGGGATCTCCCGGTGTTGCCTAGGACCCCCGGGACCTCCGGTAACCCCCCCAGAGCATCCCCCGAGACCCTTCCCGGTACCTGCGGGACCCTCGGGATCCCCCAGCACCGTCCCGGGGGCGGAGCCGTCCCCGTGCGGGGCCGCCCGGTACCGGAGCCACGGGAGCTCCCCCCGGAGAGGTCCCGGGACCGGGGCAAAGCGACCCCCGCCCACATCCCGCAGCACCGGGAGTCACCGGCACCGGCCCGAGGAGCTCCGGGGCTCCCGGTGCTGAGCGGTGCCGGTACCGGCGGTGTCCCGGTGGCGGCTGGGGACACACCGGGGGTGGGCGGGGCCCCGGTAGCGGAGCGCGGGGACCACCGGGACGGGGGCCCGGGGGGTCCCGGTCCCGTTCGGCGGCGGGACCGGCACCGGAAGCTGATGTCAGCGGCGGGAACCGGCGCTGAGTCACGGCGGGACCGCGGGGACCGGAGCGGGGGGGGCGGTTCCCACGGCCCGGGGATCGCCCGTTCATTCATTCGCGCTGGCCCCTCCCCCTCCGGTGGCCCCGTCCGGTGTCCCCCGGTGGCAGCAGCTCCGGCGTGTACCGGGGGTCTCGTTCCGGTGTCCCGGGGGTCCCGGGGGTCCCCGCCTCATTCCCGGGACCCCCGGTCGGACTCTCGGGGTGTTCTCAGCCCCGTTCCCGGTGTCCCGAGATCCCGGGGATCCCGTTCCCACTGTCCGGTGTACCGGAGGTCCCTGTCCCGTTCCCGGGACCCCCGGTCGGGCTCTCGGGGGCATCCCCGCCCCGGTCCCGGTGTCCCGGTGCCCCGGGGGGCCTTGTCCCCTTGCCGGTGTACCGGCAGTCACTGTCCCGTTCCCGGGGGTCCCGGGCGGGCTCTCGGGGGGTTCCCGGAGATCCCATTCCCGTTCCCGGAGTCCCGGGGGTCCCATTCCCGTTCCCGGGGTCCCGGGGTTCCCATTCCCGTTCCCGGGGGTCCCGGTGTTCCCGTTCCCGGGGTCCCGGAGATCCCATTCCCGTTCCCGGAGTCCCGGGGGTCCCATTCCCGTTCCCAGGGTCCCGGGGTTCCAGTTGCCGTTCCCGGGGTCCCGGGGGTCCCTGTCCCGGTCCCGGGGGTCCCGGCCGGGCTCTCGGGGGGTTCCCGGCCCGTTCCCGGAATCCCGGCATTCCCATTCCTGTTCCCGGGATCCCGGGGTTCCCATTCCCGTTCCCGGGGGTCCCGGGGGTCCCTGTCCCGGTCCCGGGACCCCCGCCCGGGCTCTCGGGGGGCTCCCGGCCCCGTTCCCGGGGTCCCGGGCCCGTCCCGGTAAACACTGCGCGGGTCTCCCCGGTTACGGCGTTCCCCGCCGGTGACGTCACCACGTCCGGCGTCCCGTGTTTACGTCGCGCGGCAACGGCCGGTAACCATGGCAACGGGGGGCGGGGCCGGGGGGAGAGGGGCGGGGCGGGAACGGAGCGGCGTTCCCGCGCTTTTGGCGGGACCGGGGGGGACAATGGGGGGACATTTGGGGACATTGGGGACACTGGGGGACATTGGGGACATTGGGGACATTGAGGACATTGGGGACACGGCGAGTGGCAGACACATGTTTAGGGGTCCCCGTGTCCCCCCCCCGTGTCCCCTCCTGTCCCCTCCCGTGTCCCCCCCCCGTGTCCCCTCCCGTGTCCCCTCCTGTCCCTCCCCGTGTCCCCTCCCGTGTCCCCTCGCTGTCACACGCCATTGTCACAACAGTTTTTATTAAAGTGTGACCCCGCCCCGCGCGGGGGGGGGTGAAGGACACGAGGTGGGGGAGGGGAGGAGGGATTTTGGGGACACCCCCCCCCCCCCCCCCCCCCGCGCTGTCACCTCGGGGTGGGGACAGCTGGGGACAGCTGGGGACAGGGGTGTCACTGCGGCTTCACTTTGGCACTTGGGAGCTTGGCCAGGACCCTGCGGGGACATGGAGGGGTCAGGGGGGGACACGGGGACACCCCCGGGACCCCCCCGGGGCTGGGGGACATGGGGACACGGGGACACGGGGGACACAGGGACATGGGGGACATGGGGACACGGGGGGACACGGGGGACATGGGGGACACAGGGACACGGGGGACACAGGGACACGGGGGACATGGGGGACATGGGGACACTCACCTGGCTCGCAGGTGGCTCAGGTGGCTCCTCACCAGACTCAGGTGCTGCTCGATCTGGGCCTGGGGACAGTGTGGGGACATTGGGGGGGGCAGTTGGGGACATTGGGGGGGGACATTGGGGAACAACTGGGGGGGCAGTTGGGGACATTGGGGACATTGGGGCACAATTGGGGACATTGCGGGGACAGTGGGGGACATTGGGGCAGTTTGGGCACATTGTGGGGCAGTTGGGGACATTGGGGGGGACATTGGGGCACAATTGGGGACATTGGAGGAAGAACAGTTAGGGACACCCCAACTAGAGGGGCAGTTGGGGACATTGGGGGACAACTGGGGACAAAGTGGGCGGGGCCGAGGGACGCACACGACCCCCGGTGTCCCCGTGTCCCCGTGTCCCCGTGTCCCCGTACCTGGTGGCGCCGGTAGAGCACGGGGAAGGTGAAGGCGCAGACGACACCTGGCCGGGGAGCGCCATTGTCACCTGCGGTCCCCAGGCTGTCCCCAAACTGTCCCCGTGTCCCCGTCCTGTGTCCCTGGGCCCCTTCCCTTGTCCTGTGTCCCCATCCCAGTGTCCCCTCAATGTCCCGTGTCCCCCTGTTCCCCCATGTCCCCAACTGCCCCCGCAGTGTCCCCAGCTGTCCCCTCAATGTCCCCAAATGCCACCCCCATGTTCCCAGTTGTGCCCCAATGTCCCCAACTGCCTCCCCCGGTGTCCCCGTGTCCCCCCCGTCCCCCCATGTCCCCGTGTCCCCCAATGTCCCCGTGTCCCCCCAATGTCCCCGTGTCCCCGTGTCCCCCAATGTCCCCGTGTCCCCCCAATGTCCTCCCATGTCCCCGTGTCCCCCTCAATGTCCCCAGGTCCCCCCATGTCCCCATGTCCCCCCCAATGTCCCCGTGTCCCCCCAATGTCCCCCCATGTCCCCCCAATGTCCCCAATGTCCCCGTGTCCCCCCAATGTCCCCCCATGTCCCCGTGTCCCCCTCAATGTCCCCAGGTCCCCCCATGTCCCCGTGTCCCCTCAATGTCCCCAGGTCCCCCCATGTCCCCGTGTCCCCCAATATCCCCAATGTCCCCGTGTCCCCCAATGTCCCCCCAATGTCCCCAATGTCCCCGTGTCCCCTCAATGTCCCCATGTCCCCCAATGTCCCCGTGTCCCCCCAATGTCCCCCATGTCCCCGTGTCCCCTCTCCGTACCCGCTGCCAGCAGTGTCAGCCCGTTGCACACGGCCCCCACGTAGGTCAGCAGGTAGAACAGGAAGGCGAACTGGGGACAGCGCGGTGGCACCGCCACCGGCAGTGTCACTGTCACCGGCAGTGCCACCGCCATCCCCTGCCACCCACACCCCGTGCCCCCAACGCCCTCAATGTCCCCCGTGTGTCCCCAATGTCCCTCACGCTCCCCGTGTCCCTCACGTCCCCAACGCCCTCAATGTCCCCCAGCCCGTGTCCCTCATGTCCCCAAGGCCCTCAGTGTCCCCCCCCCACACCCCCTGGTGTCCCGTGTCCCCCTCTCGCTGTCCCTGTCCCCCTGTTTGTCCCTCTGTCCCTGTCCCCCTGTCAATGTCTCTGTTCCCCTGTCACTCTCACTGTCCCCATCCCCCTGTCCCCTTGTCCCCGTCCCCCTGTCCCTGTCCCCCTGCCCCTGTCCCTGTCACTCTCCTTGTCCCTGTCCCCCGTCCCTGTCCCCTGTCACTCTCACTGTCCCCATCCCCCTGTCCCTGTCCCCCTGTCCCCTGTCCCTGTCCCCTGTCCCCCTGTCACTCTCCCTGTCCCCTGTCCCCCTGTCCCCGTCCGTGTCACCTTGAGCGACTCGGGGACGCTGTGCACCAGGAAGAGGCGCGTCAGGGTGCGCGTGGCTGTCACCGCGTGTCGCGCCAGGAACCGCGCCCAGCGCTGCTGCTGCTCCGGGCTCAGCGCCGCCACCTCCGCCCTGGGCACGGGGACGGGGACGGTGAGAGGGACAGGGGACAGGGACAGGGGAGAGGGACAGGGACAGGGACAGGGGACAGGGACAGGGACAGGGACAGGGGACAGGGACAGGGGACAGGGGACAGTGAGAGGGACAGGGGGACAGTGAGAGGGACAGAGGGACAGTGAGAGGGACAGAGGGACAGGGGACAGTGAGAGGGACAGTGAGAGGGACAGGGGACAGGGACAGGGACAGGGGACAGGGACAAGGGACGGTGAGAGGGACAGGGGGACAGGGGACAGGGACAGGGACAGGGGACAGAGGGACAGTGAGAGGGACAGGGGACAGGGATGGGGACAGGGACAGGGACAGAGGGACAGTGAGAGGGACAGGGGACAGTGAGAGTGACAGGGACAGTGAGAGGGACAGTGAGAGGGACACAGACAGGGACAGGGGACACCAACAGGGACAGGGGACAGGGACAGGGGGACAGGGGACAGGGGACAGGGACAGGGGACAGGGACAGGGGACAGGGGACAGTGAGAGGAACAGTGAGAGGGACAGGGACAGGGGACAGTGAGAGGGACAGGGGACAGTGACAGGGGATAGGGGACAGTGAGAGGGGACTGGGACAGGGGACTGGGACAGTGAAAGGGACAGGGATGGGGACAGGGACAGCGTGAGGGGACACAAGGGGCAGGAACCACGGGAACACCCCCGGGATGGGGACAGGGCCACCCAGGGGTGCCCGGGGGTGGCAGGGATGGCCCAGGGAGGGGACAGGGAGGGGACAGGGTCGTCCCCGGCGTCACTCACCGCGCCGGGGGCGGCGGGGCGGCCGTGCCCAGCGCCCTGAGGGCGGCCTGGCGCAGGCGCAGGGGGACGGTGACGGCCAGCACGGCCAGCGCGCCGTAGGCGGCCACCGAGACGGCGCTGAAGCGGGACAGGGAGCCCAGGGCCACCAGGGCCAGCAGCAGGGCCAGCGCCGAGCGCTCGGGGACGCGCCAGTACAGCAGCGCCCACACTGGGGACAGGGGGAGCGCGGTGGCACGGCGGGGACGGGGACGGGGTCCCCAGAGTGCCACCCACGGCTCCCCAGTGACCCCAGTGATCCCAGTGCTCCCAGTGATCCCAGTGCTCCCAGTGACCCCCAGTGACCCCAGTGCTCCCAGTGATCCCGGTGCTCCCAGTGCCACCCACGGCTCCCCAGTGAGCCCAGTGATCCCAGTGCTCCCAGTGATCCCCAGTGCCACCCAGTGTCACCCAATGCTCCCAGTGCCCCCAGTGCCTCCCAGTGCTCTCAGTGACCCCAGTGATCCCAGTGCCACCCACGGCTCCCAGTGCTCCCAGTGCCCCCCAGTGCCTCCCAGCGATCCCGGTGCTCCCAGTGCCACTCACGGCTCCCCAGTGATCCCAGTGCCTCCCAGTGCTCTCAGTGATCCCAGTGATCCCCAGTGCCACCCACGGCTCCCCAGTGACCCCAGTGCCTCCCAGTGACCCCCAGTGCTCCCAGTGACCCCCAGTGCCACCCAGTGTCCCCCCAGTGCCACCCAGTGCCCCCCAGTGCCACCCAGTGCTCCCAGTGACCCCCAGTGACCCCAGTGCTCCCAGTGCCTCCCAGTGCCACCCAGTGCTCTCAGTGACCCCCAGTGCTCCCAGTGATCCCAGTGCCACCCAGTGCTCCCAGTGACCCCCAGTGCTCCCAGTGCCACCCAGTGCTCCCAGTGACCCCCAGTGCCACCCAGTGCTCCCAGTGCCCCCCAGTGATCCCAGTGACCCCAGTGCCCCCAGTGCCACTTCAGTGTCCCCCCAGTGACCCCCAGTGACCCCCAGCGCTCCCAGTACCTCCCAGTGCCGCTTCAGAGTCCCCCCAGTGCCACCCAGTGCCCCTTCAGTGTCCCCCCAGTGTTCCCCAGTTCCTCCCAGTCCCTCCCAGTGCCCCCAGTGCCCCCAGTGCCTCCCAGTGCCTCCCAGTGACCCCCAATGCTCCCAGTGACCCTCAGTGCCACCCACGGCTCCCAGTGCCGCTTCAGAGTCCCCCCAGTGCCACCCAGTGCCCCTTCAGTGTCCCCTCAGTGTTCCCCAGTTCCTCCCAGCCCCTCCCAGTCCCTCCCAGCGCCCCCCCAGTTTCTCCCAGCGCCCCCCAGTTCCCCCTGCGGAGCCCCCCCAGTTTCTCCCAGCGCCCCCCAGTTTCTCCCAGCGCCCCCCCAGTTTCTCCCAGCGCCCCCCAGTTCCCCCTGCAGAACCCCCCCAGTTCCTCCAGCACCCCCCAGTTCTCCCAGCCCCTCCCAGTCCCTCCCAGCGCCCCCCCAGTTCCCCCAGCGCCCCCAGTTCCCCCTGCGGAGCCCCCCAGTTCCCCCAGTGCCCTTCCCGGCGCTCCCAGTGCCCCCCCCGTGCAGCACCTGGTCCCTCCATGGCTCCCGCGGGTGCTGCCGGGTTTTTTGGGGGGGGGTCACCCCCTATTTTTAGCCGCCAATGGCGGCGGGGGCGGCGGGACCCTCCCCGAAATTGGACCCCGGGGTGTGTCCCCCCCTCCCGCCGGCCCCGCCCCCGCGCGCCGATTGGCCGCTCACCCTGTCCGTCAGCGCCCGCCGCGCTCGCTGATTGGTCCGCGGGCGGCGGGGGCGGGGCCGGGAGCGGAGGGGGCTCCGGAGGGGGCGGGCGAGCGGCGCCCCCTGGCGGCGGGGGAGGGAGGGGCGCGGGGGCTGCTGGGAGGGGGAAAAAGGGGGTCGGGGGGGGTCGGAGGGGGTCGGGAGACCCTCACCCACGTGCCGAACCCCACCTTGGGGGTCCCCAATCCCCCCAGAGACCCCCAAACCCCCAGGGACCCACAAATCAACCCTAGGGACCCCCAAACCCTCAGAGACCCCCAAAATCCCCCCCAGAGACCCCCAAATCCACCCCAGGGACCCCCAAATCCCCCACAGGGACCCCCAGAGACCCCCAAATCCACCCCAGGGACCCACAAATCAACCCCAGAGACCCCCAAACCCCCAGGGACCCCCAAATCCACCCCGGGACCCCCCAAAATCCCCCCCAGGGACCCCCAAAATCACCCCAGGACGACCCCGCACCCCCAAACCCCCCCTCCCAGAGCCCCCCCCCCCCAAATCCTCACCCAGCCTCCCGGGGGTCTCCCCCACCTCGGGCCCCCCCGAATCCGGCCGAGCCCCCTCGTGGGGCGCCGGGGGCTCCCCGGGCCGTTTCTGGGGGGCTCTGGCGGCCGCTCGGGGGTCCGGCCCCCGCGGGGGTCCCCCCGAGGCGGGGCGGGGGGCGCGGCCCCGGCGGGGGTCGCGGCGGGGGTCGCGGGGGGGGCCGCTCCCGGCGCGGAAGGCGATGTAGGAGAAGGTCAGCTCGCGGTGGGGGGCGCGGGGGGGTCCCCGGGGGTCCCCGCAATCCTCGTCCTCGTCCTCACCCTCCTCATCCTCGGGGGGCTCCGGCGCCGGCAGCTCCGGGAAATCCGAGAGCTCGTTGCTGCCTGAGGGGGGATTTGGGGTTCGGGGGGGGGGGGGGGTTCGGGGGGGTTCAGAAAGGTTTTGGGGGTTCAGGAAGGGTTTTGGGGTTCAGGAGGGGTTTTGGGGTTCAGGAAGGGTTTTGGGGTTCAGGAAGGGTTTTGGGGTTTGAGGGGGTTTTGGGGTTTAGGGGGATTTTTGGGGGGTTCAGGAGGGGGTTCCGTGGGGTTTGGGGAGTTTTGGGGTTCGGGGAGTTTTGGGGTTCAGGGGGATGTTTGGGGTTCCGGGGGATTTTGGGGGGTCCGGGGAAGTTTGGGGTTTCAGGAAGGGTTTTGGGGTTCAGGAGGATTTTTGAGGTTTGAGGGGTTTTTGGGGTTCCGGGGGGTTTTGGGGTTCAGGGGAGGTTTTGGGGTTCCGGGAGATTTTTGGGGTTCAGGGAGTTTTGGGGTTCCGGGGTGATTTGGGGGTTCGGGGGTGTTTGGGGTTCAGAGGGATTTTTGGGGTTCGGGGAGGTTTTGGGGTTCCGGGTGGATTTTGGGGTCCGGGGGATGTTTGGGGGTCCCCGCTCACCCTCGGTGGAGTCCGGCGTGGTGGAGGCCGTGGACGGAGCCTCTTCTGGAGGTGGGGGGGGAGCACGGGGGGCGCGGGACCCCCGGACTCGGTTTTCCCGCAGTTCCCGGGACCCCCGCACGCGCCCCGAGTCCCGGTCCCGGTGTCCCGGTCCCTCCCGGTGCCGCCATCCCCGGCCGCTCCCGCTCCTTCCGTGCCCGGGTCTTCCCGGTTCCCGCAGCCCCGGTGCTGCCCCGGTGCACCGGCCGCTCCCGATCCCCCGATCCCGCGCCGTCCCCGGTTCCCGGTGCTCCCATCCCCGGTTCCCGGTGCCGGATCCATCCCCGGTTCCAGGTGCCGGATCCATCCCCGGTGCTCCCATCCCCGGTTCCCCGTGCTCCCCATCCCCGGTTCCCGGTGCCGGATCCATCCCCGGTTCCCGGTGCCGGATCCATCCCCGGTGCTCCCATCCCCGGTTCCCCGTGCTCCCCATCCCCGGTTCCCGCTGCTCCTCATCCCCGGTTCCCGCTGCTCCCATCCCCGGTTCCCGGTGTCGGATCCATCCCCGGTTCCCGCTGCTCCCATCCCCGGTTCCCGCTGCTCCTCATCCCCGGTTCCCGGCGCTCCCATCCCCGGTTCCCTGTGCTCCCATCCCCGGTTCCCTGTGCTCCCATCCCCGGTTCCCGGTGCTCCCATCCCCGGTTCCCGGTGCCGGATCCATCCCCGTTTCCCGGTGCTCCTCATCCCCGGTTCCCGGTGCCGGATCCATCCCCGGTTCCCGCTGCTCCCATCCCCGGTTCCCGGTGCTCCTCATCCCCGGTTCCCGCTGCTCCCATCCCCGGCCACTCCCAGTCCCTCCGTGCCCGGCTCCTCCCGGTTCCCGCAGCCCCGGTCCCTCCCGGTGCTCCCATCCCGGGCTGTCCCCGGCCCCTCCCTGTTCCCCGCTGCCGGTACCGATTCCCGGTGCCATTTCCCGGTTCCCCATCCCCGGTACCTCCCGCGGCCCCTCCCCTCTCCCCGTTCCCGGTACCCGGTTGCCCATCCCCGGCCCCTCCCGCTGCCCGGTGCCGGTTCCCGGTGCCGGTTCCCGGTCCGTACTGCAGTGGGCGAAGCCCAGGACCTGCCCCATGGCGGCGGCCCCCGCATGGGGCTCCCGGTGGCGCCCGGGCCGGCCCCGCCGCGCATCACCGCAGCGCCATGGCGGGGCCCGGCACGGACAAAGGGCGGCGGCGGCGGCGGCGGCGGAGAGGGGCGGGGGCGGGCGGGGCCGAGAGGGGCGGGGCCGAGAGGGGCGGGGCCGAGAGGGGCGGGGCCGAGAGGGGCGGGGCCGAGAGGGGCGGGGCCGGGGGCGGGAGAGCACCGGAGAGCGGGGAATGGGGAACCGGGAATGGGGAATGGAGAATGGGAATGGGAATGGGAATGGGAATGGGGAATGGGAATGGGGACCGGGAATGGGAATGGGGAATGGGAATGGGAATGGGGAATGGGGAATGGGGAATGGGAATGGGAATGGGGAATGGGGAATGGGGAATGGGAACGGGGAATGGGGAATGGGAATGGGAATGGGGAATGGGGAATGGGGACTGGGAATGGGAATGGGAATGGGAATGGGCACTGGGAACCGGGAATGGGCACCGGGAATGGGAATGGGGATGGGAATGGGGAATGGGGAATGGGGACCGGGAATGGGGAATGGGGAGTGGGAATGGGAATGGGAATGGGCACCGGGAATGGGGAACCGGGAATGGGGACCGGGAATGGGAATGGGAACCGGGAATGGGGAACCGGGAATGGGAATGGGGAATGGGCACTGGGAACTGGGAATGGGCACCGGGAATGGGGAATGGGAATGGGGACTGGGAACCGGGAACCGGGCATGGGAATGGGAATGGGGAACCGGGAATGGGGACCGGGAATGGGGACTGGGAATGGGGATGGGGAATGGGGACTGGGAATGGGCACCGGGAACCGGGAACCGGCACCGGAGAGCGGGGAATGGGGAATGGGGATCCGGGAACCGAGAATCGGCACCGGGAACGGGGAATGGGGAATGGGGAACGGGGGGAATGGGGAACCGGCACGGGGGATGGAGAATCGGCACCGGGAACCGGCACCGGAGAGCCGGGAATGGGGAACTGGGAGCCGGGCACTGAGAAACGGGAACCGGCACCAGGAACCGAGACAGGATACCCGGAACCGGCACCGGGACCCGGGCACCGACCCCGGGGCTGCCCAGTTCCCCCCGGGACCTCCCAGTGTCCCCCCAGTATATCCCAGTGTCCCCCCAGTCCCTCCCAGTTCCCAGAACCGGAGAGTTCGTGGGGACACTGGTGGTCACTGGTGGACACTGGGGGGGTCACCGGTGGTCACTGGTGGGGTCACTGGTGGTCGCTGGGGGGGTCACTGGTGGACACTGGTGGACACTGGGGGGGTCACTGGTGGACACTGGACGTTACTGGTGGTCACTGGGGGGGTCACTGGTGGACACTGGGGAGGTCACTGGTGGACACTGGACGTTACTGGTGGTCACTGGGGGGGTCACTGGTGGACACTGGTGGACACTGGGGGGGGTCACTGGTGGACACTGGTGGTCACTGGTGGACACTGGTGGACACTGGGGGGGTCACTGGTGGACACTAGATGTTATTGGTGGTCACTGGTGGTCACTGGTGGACACTGGTGGACACTGGGGGACACTGGGGGGTCACCGGTGGACACCGGTGGTCACTGGTGGTCACTGGGGGGGGGTCACTGGTGGACACTGGACGTTACTGGTGGACAGTGGTGGACACTGGGGGGGTCACTGGTGGACATTGGTGGACACTGGTGGGGTCACTGGTGGACACTGTGGGGTCACCGGTGGACACTGGACGTTACTGGTGGACACTGGCCGTTACCGGTCCCCGCCGGGCCCCGCGCGCCGCCGTTGCCGCTTTAAGGGGTCCCGGGGCCCCTCCCGGTCACGGCCGCCGTTACCGGCAGGGGCGGGGCCGGGTGGGCGGGGCCGGCCCATGGGGGGCGGGGCCTCTCACCGGGACCGGCGGGTCCGGCCCCCGCCGCCACCGGAAGGGCCCGGACCGGCCGCGGCCGCCAGCATGAGGTGAGCGGGGATCGGTACTGGGAGCACTGGGAGCCACTGGGAGCCACTGGGAGGCACTGGGAGGCACTGGGAGAACCGCGCGCCGGCGCTGGGGGGCTGCGGGAAGCGTTACCGGGCGCGGGGGGCACCGGGGATCGGTACCGGGAGCGCCGGGAGCGGGAACTGGGCGGACTGGGAGCGGCGGGGATCGGGACTGGGAGCACTGGGAGCACTGGAAGCACTGGGAATCGGACTGGGAGCACTGGGAGCGGCGGGGATCTGGACTGGGAGCACTGGGAGCACCGGAGATCGGGACTGGGAGCACTGGGAGCACTGGGAGCGGCGGGGATCGGGACTGGGGGCACTGGGAGCGGCGGGGATCTGGACTGGGAGCACTGGGAGCACTGGGAGCGGCGGGGATCGGGACTGGGAGCACTGGGAGCGGGACTGGGAGCGCTGGGAGCACTGGGAGCACCGGAGATCGGGACTGGGAGCACTGGGAGCGGCGGAGATCTGGACTGGGAGCACTGGGAGCGGCGGGGATCTGGACTGGGGGCACTGGGAGCACCGGAGATCTGGACTGGGAGCACTGGGAGCGGCGGGGATCGGGACTGGGAGCACTGGGAGCACTGGGAGCGGCGGTAACGGGCGCTGGGGGCAGCGGGCAGCGCCGGTAACGGGCACGGGGGGCGCCGGTAACGGGCGCTGGGGGAACTGGGACCGGGGAGAGCCGGGATCCGGAACTGGGAGCGCCGGGAAGCGGTTACTGGGAGCGCCGGGGAAACCGGGAAGTGGGGCTGGGAGCACTGGGAAAACCGGGAACCGGGACTGGAGGGCACTGGGAATCGGGACTGGGAGCGCTGGGAGAACCAGGAACCGGGGCTGGGGGCACTGGGAGCGCTGGGAATCAGTACTGGGAGCGCCGGGGAAACCGGGAAGTGGGACTGGGAGCACCGGGAACCGGGGCTGGGGGCACTGGGAGCACCGGGAACCGGGGCTGGGGGCACTGGGAATGGGTGCTGGGTTTACTGGGAGTACCGGGAGCGGGCACGGAAAGGGACCGGAGGAACTGGGAGCACTGGGAGCACTGGGAGGGAGAAAAGAGGAAGGAAAAGGGGGGGCAGGGGGAGGTTTTGGGGTGCGGGGGGCGATATGGGGATGTCCGGGGGGCGGGGGGCAGCACCCAGGGGTGCCCCAGGACTCTGCGGGAGGGGGGGGCCCGACTCGGGGGGTCCCTAAATGAGGGGGGGTCCCGGAGCCACCCCCGGGGGTCCCACATGGGGGGGGGGGGTCACCGTACAAGGGGGGACCCCCAAGTTTGGGGTGGGTCCAGCCCCATTGTGGGGGTGTCCAATCTCTTTTTTTGGGGGGGGTCCAGCCCCTTTTGGGGTTGCTCCAGCCCCTTTTGGGGGTTCCACCCCCGTTTTTTCGGGTTACACCCCCCATTTCTTCGTCCCACCCCCGTTTTTTTGGGTTGCACCCCCATTTTCGTGGTTCCACCCCAATTCTTTGGGTTCCATCCCCATTTTTTGGGTTCCATCCCCAATTTGTGGTCCCACCCAAATTTCGGGGTTCCTCCATCCCCATTTTCCCCGATTCTTTGGGTTCCATCCCCGTTTTCATGGTTCCATCCCCATTCTGGGGTTCCTCCATCCCCATTTCCCCCATTTTTTCAGTTCCGTCCCCATTTTTGGGGTTCCATCCCCAATTCGTGGTCCCACCCCAATTTCGGGGTTCCTCCATCCCCATTTTCTCTAATTTTTTGGGTTCCATCCCCATTTTTTGGGGTCCCACCCCCATTTTTTTGGTTTCTAACCCCATTTCATGGTCCCACCCCCATTTCTCGGGGTCCCACCCCCATTTCTCGGGGTCCCACCCCCATTTTTTTGGGTCCCACCCCCATTTTTTTGGGTCCCACCCCCATTTCTCGGGGTGCCGCCCCCGTTTTTTCGGTTCCTAACCCCGTGTTTTCGGTTCCTAACCCCGTTTTTGGGGGTCCCGCCGCCCCGTTTTCCTGCTCCCCCGCAGCGAGCGGGTGCTGTGCAGCGCCCGGGCCGCGGTGCTGCTCTACGAGGAGGGGCAGAAGCTGTGGGTGCCGGCGGGGGGCCCCCCCCAGAGCCCCAGCTGTGTCCAGCTGTTCCACCAGCCCGGCACCACCTGCTTCCGCCTGGTGGGGCGGCGCCTGCACCCCGAGCAGCAGGTGGGGGGCTTCATGGGGCTGGGGGGCTCCGTGGGGTTGGGGGGCTTCATGGGGCTGGGGGGCTCCGTGGGGCTGGGGGAACCCAGGGCTGGGGGGCTCTGTGGGGCTGGGGGCTTCATGGGGCTGGGGGGCACCCAGGGCTGGGGGGGCTTCATGGGGTTGGGGGGCTCCGTGGGGCTGGGGGAGGCTCTGTGGGGCTGGGGGCTCCGTGGGGCTGGGGGGCTCAGTGGGGCTGGGGGGACTCCGTGGGGCTGGGGGGCATCCAGGGGTGGGGGGCTCCATGGGGCTGGGGGGCTCCGTGGGGCTGGGGGGACTCTGTGGGGCTCTGTGGGGCTGGGGGCTTCATGGGGTTGGGGGGCTCTGTGGGGCTGGGGGGACTCTGTGGGGCTGGGGCTCCGTGGGGCCGGGGGGCATCCAGGGTTGGGGGGCTCCGTGGGGCTGGGGGGCTCTGTGGGGCTGGGGGGCTCCGTGGGGCTGGGGGGCACCCAGGGTTGGGGGGGCTTCATGGGGTTGGGGGGCTCCATGGGGCTGGGGGCTCCGTGGGGCTGGGGGGGGTCTCCACCATCCACCCGCGGTTCCGGGGGTCACCCCCTCATTTTGGGGGGGGTCTCCACCATCCACCCGCGGTTCTGGGGGTCACCCCCTCATTTCGGGTGGGGGTCTCTGCCCCCCCTAACCCCCCCTAACCCCCCCCAGGTGGTGCTGAACTGCCCCCTGGGCCGGGGGCTGCGCTACAGCCAGGCCACCCCCCAGTTCCACCAGTGGCGCGAGGGCCGCCGGGTCTGGGGGCTCAGCTTCGCCGCCCCCCCCGAGGCCGCGCAGTTCGCCGCCGCCGTGCTGCGGGCGCTGCAGGCGCTCGAACAGGGTGAGCCCGCGGCGGGCGGGGGGCGCTTTTTGGGGTGGGGAGGGGGTCCCCGAGGCTGGTGTGACCCCCCCTCCCCGTCCTCCGCCGGAGTCACCCTCGGGTGTTTCCCCCCTGCCAGGAACGCCTTGGCCCGAGCTCGATGGTTCCGCCCCGGAGCAGCTGGAGCAGCCGGACAGGTGAGGGGGGGACACCGGGGTTGGGGAGGGGGGGAGACACAAGGGGAACCCCGAATTTGGGGAGGGGGCACAAGGGGATCTCCGAATTTGGGGAGGGGGGGATGCGAGAATCTCCGAATTTGAGGAGGGGGACACAAGGGGAACCCCGAATTTGGGGAGGGGGGGATGCGAGAATTTCAGAATTTGGGGAGGGGGACACAAGGGGATCTCCGAATTTGGGGAGGGGGAGACGGAAACTCCCGGATTTGGGGAGGGGGGGATGCGAGAATTTCCGAATTTGGGGAGGGGGACACAAGGGGATCTCCGAATTTGGGGAGGGGGAGACGGAAACTCCCGGATTTGGGGAGGGGGAGATGGAAACTTCCGAATTTGGGGAGGGGGGGATGCGAGAATTTCCGAATTTGGGGAGGGGGAGATGGAAACTCCCAGATTTGGGGAGGGGGGGGGACTCGGGAATGTCCAAATTGGGGACACAGGAACCCCGAATTTGGGGAGGGGGAGATGGAAACTCCCGGATTTGGGGAGGGGGACACAGGAATCTCTGAATTTTGGGTGGAGGACGCTCGGGAATCCCTGAATTTGGGGAGGGGGAGATGGAAACCCCCGAACACGGGAGGGACACGGGAATCCCTGGATTTGGGGAGGGGGGAGGACACACGTGAACCCCGAATTTGGGGGGGGGGGGGCCACTTCCACGCCCTCACGGGGGGGTTCCTGACCCTTTTTTTTTTTGCCCCCCCTGCCCAGGCCGGTGGTGGATGAGTCCGAGCGCCGAGCAGGTGGGTGAGGGAGGGGTTCAACCCTGAAACCCCCCCTAAAAAAACCCTCACTGACCCCGACCCCTCCCCAAATTTCTTTTTTTTTTTTTCTTCTCTCCCCCCCTCAGGACCCCCGGCTGCGCCCCCCCCGCCCCCCGGCCCTCCCCCCCCTCCGGGCCCCCCCCCGCCCCCCGGGCCCCCCCCAGCCCCGGGGGTGCCCCGGCCCCGCCGCTGCCGGGGGGGGGCTCGGAGGGGGGGCCCGGGGGGGTCCCCGGGGGGGTCTCGGGCTTTGCCGCCGCCATCGCGGGGGCCAAACTCAGGAAAGTCGGGAAGGTGAGGTTGTTTTTCGGGTTTTTTATTTTGAGGTGTTTTTTTTTGTGTGTGTGTTTAATTAATTAATGAGGTTTTTTTTTTTAATTAATTGTCCCACCAGGACGAGACCCCCAGCGCCCCCGCGCCCCCCCCCAAAGCCGAGGGCGCCCCCGGGCGGGGGGGGGCTGATGGAGGAGATGAGCGCCATGCTGGCCCGCAGGTGAGGAGGGGCCGCGCGGTGGTTTTTTTTTGGGGGGAGGATCCCCCCCCTCGTCAATTCCCGCGCTGACCCCTCCCCTTTTTATCTCCCCCCCCCCAGGAGAAAAGCCACGGAGGCGCCAAAGAAGGATGATGACGTCACTAATGTCAGTAAACCCCCCCCCTTTATCAAATTTGGGGGGGGTCTCTGGCTCCCAGCCCCCTCACCCCAAATTCCGCGCGCCCCCCCTCAATTTTTTTGTGCCCCCCCCCCCCCCCCCCCCCGCAGGAGGAGGCGGAGCCGGGCGCGAGGACGGCGGGGCCGCCGCCGCCGGGTGAGCGCGCGGACCACAGCCCCCAGCATGCACCGCGGGCGGGGGCGCGCGGCCGGGCACGGTGCGGGCGCGCGGGGCACGCCGGGAGCCGTAGTTCCGATTTAAAAAAAAAAACCCTCGGGCAACTCGGGGTGGGGGTGGGCTTTTTTGGGGGGGGGAGGGGGGGGAGGACTTTTTTGGGGGGGGGGGTCCAGCCCCTGCCTCCCCCCTCACCCCCTGCCCTTTCCCCACAGAGCCCGTACGGAGGCCCTGGGAAAAATCCAGCTCCACCTTGCCCAGGTGAGTTTTTGGAGGGGGGGTGGATTTTTTTTTGGGAGGGGGGGGTGTTCTGCTGGGGTCCCCAATTTATTATTTCTTCCCCCGCCACCAGGATGAAATCGGCCGTTCCCGGCCGCCCCCCTCCGAGTCGCACAGTGAGCTGGACCTGGAGCGATTCAAACTGGTACCGGTTTGGGGGGGGGGGGGGGTCTGGATTTGGGTCTGGGGGTCTGGATTTGGGTCTGGGGGTGTCCGGGGTGTGCCCCCCCCCCTCACCCCCGTGCCCCCCCCGTCCCCAGGAGCTGCTGGAGGAGGTGCGGCGGGAGCTGCAGAAGATGAAGGAGGAGATCCTCGAAGGTGGGGGAGGGACGGGGGGGGGGAAATGAGGGGGAGGGTCGTGCGGTGGGGGGAGGGGTGTGACAACGACCCCCCCTCCCCGACCCTTTTTTTTTGTGCCCCCCCACAGCGTTCGTGACGGAGCTGCGGAAGCGGAACGGACCCTGACCCCCCCTCCCCCCCCCGACCCCCCCCACCACGCCACGGGCCCGGATTTGGGGGACCCCCCCCCCCAAAAAAAAAAACCCTCCCTCACAATTTCACCCCCTCACCGCCCCGGGGGGGCTCCGGGCCGCGCCCCCGGGCTGTGCCTTACCGGCAGGGGGGGCCCCGAGCCCCCCCCACACTGTGCCCCCCCCCTCACCGCCAATGGAGGATCCCGATTTTTACACTGGGGGGGGGAGGAAAGGGGAATCCCCCCCCCCCCTTTTTCTCCCCGCCCCACCCGGGGTCGTTTTTAAGCCACTTTTGGGTTTTTCACGGTTTTTTTTTTGTTATTTTGGGGAGGGGTCTTTTCCCCCCCAGCCCAGCACCAATAAAGTTTTCTACGGGACCCTGGTGGATTTTGGGGAGGGGTCCCTGGGCGGGGTGGGGCTTTGATGACCACGCCCCCAGCAGAGGGAGCCACGCCCACTGTGCTGCGCCCTCAGCACCTGCCGCCAATCACGGCTCTGCGCAGCTGACCCCGCCCGTTGTGGCGGTCAGACCCACCTGGAGGCCACGCCCATGGGACACACCCAGAGTGGACACACCCACGTGGAGGACACACCCATGGGACACACCCAGAGTGGCCACACCCACGAGACACACCCAAAATGGACACACCCAGAGTGGTCACACCCAAAATGGACACACCCAGAGTGGTCACACCCACGTGGAGGACACACCCATGGAGACACCCAGAGTGGTCACACCTATGAGACACACCCAAAATGGACACACCCAGAGTGGACACACCCAAAATGGACACACCCATGGGACACACCCAGAGTGGTCACACCCACGAGACACACCCAAAATGGACACACCCAGAGTGGTCACACCCACAACACACACCCAAACCTGACCACACCCCGAAGCCACACCTGTGACACACCCAAAACTGGCCACGCCCACCCTCTCTCCCACCAAGCCCCGCCCCTTAAGGCACCGCGGGCAGAACACGAAAACGCGGCTTTAATGCGTGGGGGGCGTGGCCTGTTGCGACATGGGCGGGGCCCGTCCCCACAGGGGCGTGTCCTGAGCCCTCAGGGGCGTGTCCAGAGCCAGCCGGGGCGGGGCCAGCCCCAGCAGCGGCCACATTCACAGCTTGGGCTGGGGCGTGTCCCGAGCTTCCTGGGCGTGTCCGGCCCCTCCCTGGGCGTGTCCGGCCCCGCCCTGGGCGTGTCCCTGAGCCCGCAGCCGCTCCAGGTCGCTCTGGAGGCGCTCCAGGCCCTGCCGGAGGTCGCTGAGCGTCTGCTCCAGGTGCTCCTCGCGGCGCCGGCTCTGCCCCGCCTGGCGCAGGTACTCGAGGTAGACGCAGAGCCCCCCCGACCCCGAAGACCAGGGCCTCCCCCAGCAGCTCGGCCCCCAGCTCGGGCCGCCGCCTCCTCGTTCAGGGGCTTCACGGCCGCCCCCCGGAAGCCCAGCAGGCGCATCTTGGTTCGCATTTCCACCCAGTGGTAAACTGAGGCGGGGAGAGGAAGGGTGATCAGGACCACCGCCGCCACCGCCGAGGTTCGGCGGGAGATTCCCTCCGGGGCCGGGCGGAAATCCCACCCGGAGCGACTCCAGGATTGTTGGCGAAATCCGGTGGCAGATCTCCAAAACATGGCCACAAAACCTCCCCAAAATCCTGTCATAGATCCCCCCCAAATCCAGCCAGAAATTCCCCAAATCCAGCCTCAAATCCGCCAAATCCAGCCACAAATTCCCTAAATTCGGCCATGAATCCCCCCCGCCAAATCTGGCCACAAATTCCCCCCAAATCCAGTCACAGATCCCCCAAAATCCATCCACAAATCCCTCCAAACCAACCCAAGATCCCCCCCCAATCAACCCCTGGATCCCCCCAAAAAATCCAGCCACAAATCCCCCCCAAATCCAGCCACAAATCCCCCCCAAATCCAGCCCCAGACCCCCCAAATTCAGTAACAAGTCCTCCCCCAACCCCAGCCACAAATTCCTCCCAACCAACCCCAGATCCCCCAAATCCAGCCCCTAAATCCCCCCAAACCTCTGCAAACCGACCCCCAAATCCCACCCCAATCCAGCCCCAGATCTCCCCCAAATCCAGCCCCAAATCTCCCCAAACCCACCCCTCAAATTCCCCAAATCCAGCCCCAGATCCCCCCGAAATCCAACCCCAATTCCTGCCCAAATCCAGCCCCAAATCTCCCCAAACCCACCCCTCAAATCCCCCCAAACCGACCCCCAAATCCCCCCAAATCCGGTCCCAAATTCCCCCCAATTCCTACCGCAATCCAGCCCCAAATCTCCCCAAACCCACCCCTCAATTCCCCCCAAATCCCCCCCCAATCCAGCCCCAAATCCCCCCCAATCCAGCCCCAGATCTCTCCTAAATCCAACCCCAATCCAGCCCCAGTTCCCACCCAAATCCCGCCCCACATCTCCCCAAACCCACCCCTCAAATCCCCCAAATCCCCCCCGATCCCCCCCAACGCCCCCCACCACCGCGTCCCCGCGTGTCCCCAACGCCCTTGTCCTCCCCCCCCACACCCCCCCCGGCTCCCCCCCCCCCCGCTGTCCCCAGGTGTCCCCAGGTGTCCCCAGGTGTCGCCGGCGCCCCGTGACCCCCGCCTGACCCCGCTGTCCCCTCCCCGGGGGCGGGCGGGGGTCACTCACGCTGGGCGGGGGGCAGGCAGATGTAGGTGCGGAAGAAGGGGGACGCGCGCGCCCCCGCCTTGATGCGCGCGGCCAGGGGGCGGCTGAGCTGGCGCGCGCCCAGCGTCAGCAGCTTGGCCAGCGGGAACGCGCCCGCCACCATCCTCGGGGGCGCGCGCGCGCGCGTGTGTGTGCGCGGGGCGGGGCGGCGGCGGCGCCGGGGCGCGCGCGGATGACGTCACGAGCGAGGGGACGCGGGGTGGGGAGGGAGGGAGGGGCGCCCCCTGGCGGAGGCGCGCGCTCCCGCCCTCCGGCGGGGGACACGCCCCCTTTCTCCTTGGGGACACGCCCCCTCTGTTCCATTGGGGACACGCCCACGCGGCTGGGGGCGCTGGGGGACAGTGGGGGACAATGGGGGACACCTGGGGACACACCTGGGGGACAGTGGGACACACCTGGGGGACACTGCGAGACACTGGGGGACATTGGGACACCTGTGGGGGACATTGGCGACACACCAGGGGACACTGGGACCCCAGCGGGTGACACTGGGACCCCCCCGGGTGACACTGGGACCCCCTTGGGTGACACTGAGACCCCCTTGGGTGTCACTGGGACCCCCCTGGTGACACTTGGATGCCCCTGGTGACACTGTGACCCCCCTTGGGTGACACTGGGACCCCCCGGTGACACTGAGACCCCCCTGGTGACACTGGGACCCACTTGGGTGACACTGAGACCCCGCTGGTGACATTGGGACCCCCCTGGTGACACTGGGACCCCCTTGGGTGACACTGAGACCACCCTGGTGACATTGGGACCCCCCTGGTGACACCCAGGCTCCTCCCGAGCCCCCCCCGCCCTCGCCCCCCGCCCCTCCCGGGGGCGGTGCCAGCCCCTGCCGGTGCCACCCGAGGGTGACAGAGCCACGCGCGGAGCCGGGAGCGGCGACACCGGGCTGGGGACAGCGGCACCGCACCCGCGCGACACCGCGGGGACCCCCCGGGGGACAGCCAGGGGACAGCCAGGGGACAGCATGGGACAGCTGGCAGCGACCCCCGCCCCGCTGGGCCACGACCCGCAGGGAGCAGAGGTGAGACACCCCCCCCCCCGAGAGCGCTCCGTGTCCCCCGATGTCCCACGATGTCCCCTCTGATGTCCCACGATGTCCCCTGCTGTCCCTCCACGCTCTCCTGCTGTCCCCCGATGTCCCCGCAGTGTCACCCCTCAGTCTCCCGTTGTCCCCCGATGTCCCTCGATGTCCCCTCTGTCCTGCTGTTCCTGCTGTCCCCATTGTCCTCATTGTTCCCAATGTCCCCAACATCCCCACTGTCCCCAATGTCCCCACTGTCCCCAATGTCCCCAACATCCCCAATGTCCCCAACATCCCCAGTGTCCCCAATGTCCCCAATGTCCCCACTGTCCCCAATGTCCCCAACATCCCCACTCTCCCCGTTGTCCCCAATGTCCCCACTGTCCCCAATGTCCCCAACATCCCCAATGTCCCCAATGTCCCCACTGTCCCCACTGTCCCCATTGTCCCCAATGTCCCCACTGTCCCCACTGTCCCCAATGTCCCCAATGTCCCCAATGTCCCCACTGTCCCCACTGTCCCCTCAGGAGCGCTCCGCCCAGGCCACCGTGGCCGCCTGGCACCGGTACCGCCAGCTCTGCGAGCTGCACCTGCGCCTGGCCCCGCCCCCCGCAGGTGAGCCTCCGCCCCTCGGGGACACCCCGGGGACACCTCGGGGACACCTCGGGGACCCCGCGGGTGACCCCGTGACCCCGCCAGGACCCGTCTGCAACCGCAGCTTCGACCTGTACGCGTGCTGGGGGGACGCTGTCCCCAACAGCACGGCCACTGTCCCCTGCCCCTGGTACCTGCCCTGGCACCACCGAGGTAAGGGACACCGCCCCGGGTGACAGCGGGTGACAGCGAGTGGCAGTGGGTGGCAGAGGGTGGCACAGGGTGGCACAGGGTGACAGAGGGTGGCAGAGGGTGGCAGTGGGTGGCAGAGGGTGGCAGTGTGACAGCGAGTGGCAGAGGGTGGCAGCTGGTGGCAGAGGGTGACAGAGGGTGGCAGAGGGTGGCAGAGTGTGGCAGAGGATGGCAGAGGGTGGCAGAGGGTGACAGAGTGTGACAGCGAGTGGCAGAGTGTGGCAGAGGGTGACAGAGGGTGGCAGAGGGTGGCAGCTGGTGGCAGAGGGTGGCAGAGTGTGACAGAGGGTGGCAGAGGGTGGCAGAGGGTGACAGAGGGTGGCAGCGGGTGACAGAGGTTGGCAGAGGGTGGCAGAGTGTGGCAGAGGGTGACAGAGGGTGGCAGAGGGTGACAGCGCTGTCGCACAGTGCAGGGCGGGGTGGTGGCGCGGCGCTGCGGCCCCGACGGGCGCTGGGTGACCGACGACAGCGGCCGGGCCTGGCAGGACAACTCCCAGTGCGAGGACCTGGCGCAGGTGCAGCCGCTGCAGGTGGGGACAGCGAGGGGACAGCGAGGGGACAGGGAGGGGACAGCGAGGGGACAGCGAGGGGACAGCGAGGGGACAGCGAGGGGACAGATGGGGGAGAGTGAGGGGACAGAGCAGGCACAGAGCGTGGACACTGTGGGGACATGGCGGGGACAGATGGGGGACAGAGAGGGGACAGCGCAGGAACAGAGAGGGGACAGCGAGGGGACAGGGAGGGGACAGCGAGGGGACAGTGAGGGGACAGAGAGGGGACAGGGAGGGCACAGAGGGGACAGAGGAGGGACACGGCGGGGACAGCGCGGGGTCACAGAGGGGACAGCGCGGGGACACCGTGGGGCGCCACCACGCTGGGAGGCGCCACGTGCCCGTCCCCGTGTCGCGCTCGGTGTCACACTGTGCCGCGCGTGTGTCACGCTGCGCCGTGCCCCGCGTGTGTCGCGCTGCGCCCCGTGTCACGCTGTGCTCCGTGTCACGCTGTGCCTTGTGTGTCACGCTGTGTCCCGTGTCACGCTGTGCCGTGTGTGTCACGCTGTGCCCCGTGTCACGCTGTGCCCCGTGTCACGCTGTGCTCCGTGTCACGCTGTGCCGTGTGTGTCGCGCTGTGCCGTGTGTGTCACGCTGTGTCCCGTGTCACGCTGTGTCCCGCGTCGCGCTGCGCCCCGTGTGACACCGTGTGGCGCTGTGCTGCGCCGCCACGTGTGTCGCCGCCTGTGTCGCGCTGTGCCGTGCCCCGTGTCCCCCCCCCCCCCGGGCCGTGTCCCCTGCTGTCCCCGTGCTGCGACACGTCCCGTGCCCTGTGTCACACATCCCGTGCTGTTCCCGCGCCCTGTCCCCGTGCCCCGCTGTCCCCCGTTGTCCCCGTTGTCCCCGTTGTCCCCCGTTGTCCCCGTGCCCCCCTGTCCCCCGTTGTCCCCCGTTGTCCCCCGTTGTCCCCCGCTGTCCCCGTGTCCCCGCAGCGCCAGGCCTGGCTGCTGGAGCAGTTCCGCCTGCTCTACACCGTGGGATATTCGCTGTCCCTTGTCGCGCTGCTGGTGGCGCTGCTGCTGCTGCTGCTGCTCAGGTACGGGCACACCTGGGCACTGTCACACCTGGGGCTGGCACACCTGGGACTGTCACACCCGGGACTGTCACACCCGGGACTGTCACACCTGGGGCTGTCACACCTGGCCACTGTCACACCTGAGGCTGGCACACCTGGGCACTGTCACCCCCGCATGGCCCTGTGCCCCGTGTCGCCGTCCCCCGGGGTGTCCCAGGGTGTCGCCAGGGTGTCGCCAGGGTGTCCCCGGGGTGTCCCCGGGGTGTCCCAGGGTGTCCCCGGGGTGTCCCCAGGGTGTCCCCTGTCGCCGTCGCTGTCCCCAGGCGCCTGCGCTGCACGCGGAACCTGATCCACGCCAACCTGTTCGTGTCGTTCGCGCTCCGCGCCGCCGCCATCCTCACCCGGGACGCGCTGCTGCCGCACGGCCACCGCCGGGGACAGCGACACGGCCACCTCCTGCAGCTGCTGGGCATGCAGGTGGGCGCGGGGACAGCCGGGGACACCCGTGGGGACAGCCGGGGACACCCGTGGGGACAGCTGGGGACACGGCGGGAGGGACGGAGGGGACAGCTGGGGACACCTGGGGACACCTGGGGACACCGCGGGAGGGGCGGAGGGGACAGCTGGGGACAGCTGGGGACACCCATGGGGACACGGCGGGAGGGGCGGAGGGGACAGCTGGGGACACCTGAGGACAGCCGGGGACAGCTGGGGACACCCATGGGGACAGCTGGGGACACCGCGGGAGGGGCGGAGAGGACAGCCTGGGGACAGCTGGGGACACCCATGGGGACACCGCGGGAGGGGCGGAGGGGACAGCCTGGGGACAGCTGGGGACGGCTGGGGACACCCGTGGAGACACCTGGGGACACTGCGGGATGGAGGGGACAGCCTGGGGACACCCATGGGGACACACATGGGATGGAGGGGACACCCCTGGGGACACTCGCGGGGGGGAGGGGACACCGGGGCGGGTGGCTGTCACCCTCCGCTGGTGCCGCGCGGGGTGGGGCCGCCCTCGGGGACAGCGGGGAGGGGACAGAGGGGAGGGGACAGAGGGGAGGGGACAGCGGTGTCGCCGCAGGCGGGCCCCGCGTGCCGCGTGGCGCAGAGCCTGGCTCAGTACTGCGTGGGCGCCAATTACGCGTGGGCCATGGGCGAGGGGCTGTTCCTGCTGCGCCTCCTGCTCGCCACCTCGGGCCGCCGCTGCCTGCCCGCCTTCCTGCTGCTGGGCTGGGGTGCGACACCTGTGTCACCTGTGTCACCTGTGCCACCTGTCACCGTGTCACTGTGCTACCATGCCACTGTGTTATTGCGTTATCGTCATACCTGTGTCACCTGTGTCACCTGTGTCACTGTGTCACCGTTTCACCTGTGTCACCGTGTCACCTGTGTCACCTGTCCCCCCGTGTCCCCTCCCGTGCCTTTGTGTCCCCCCCTGACCAGGTGCATCCCCCCCCGTCCCCAGGTGTCCCCGTGCTCTTCGTGGTGCCCTGGGTGGTGCTGCGCTACCTGTACGAGAACGAGGGGTGAGCGCACCTGTCCCCGGCCCTGTCCCCGTCCCTGTCCCCTCCCAGGGGACCCAGGTGACACGGGCGTGGCCCCCGCAGGTGCTGGGAGCGCAACGAGAAGGTGGCGGTGTGGTGGGTGATCCGCTGTCCCATCCTGGCGGCTGTCGCGGTGGGTGACACCGCGGGGGGGGGGAGGGGACGGCGTCCCCGGGTGGCGCGCGAGTGTCACCGCGGGTGTCACCGCGGGTGTCACCTCCCCCCCCGGTCCCCGCCAGGTGAACTTCGTGGTGTTCGTGCGGATCGTGCGGATCCTGGTGGCCAAGGTGCGCGCGCACCAGGTGTCCCGCGGGGACACGCGGCTCAGGTGGGGGCGCGGGGACACCTGGGTGGGGTGGGGACATCGGGGAGGTGGGACACGGGGACACCTGGGTGAGGTGGGGACACCGGGGACACCTGGGTGGGGCGGGGACACCGGGTCCCCAAGGGTTCCCCCATCCCCGGCTGTGTCCCCAGGTGTGTCCCCGTGCCCGGAGTTGTCCCTGGCTGTCCCCAGCCGTGTCCCCATCGCTGTCCCCATCGCTGTCCCCGCTGTCCCCATCGCTGTCCCCATTGTCCCCATCGCTGTCCCCGCTGTCCCCATTGTCCCCATCGCTGTCTCCGCTGTCCCCAGGCTGGCGCGCTCCACGCTGACGCTGATCCCGCTGCTGGGAGTTCACGAAGTTCTCTTCGCCCTGGCCGGGGAGGGCGAAGGCGGCGGCGGCCTGAGGCTGGCGCGGCTCTGCCTGCACCTGCTGCTCACCTCTGCGCAGGTGAGGGGGGGGACACGGGCGGGGGTCAAATGGGCTTTTTTTGGGGGGGGGGTTTAACTCGGGGTGACCCCCGCGTTCCCCACCCTCCCCTCGCCCAGGGGCTGGTGGTCAGCGTCCTGTACTGCTTCACCAACAAGGAGGTGCGTCCCGAGCCGCGCGCCTGTCGCGACACGGCGCCCCCGCGCCGCGGCGAGATGGCGACGTGTCGCGACATGCCGCCCACAGGTGCAGGCTGAGGTCCGGCGCGGGTGGCAGCGCTGCCGCCTGGGCGCGCCCGGCCCCCCCAGGGCCCCCCCGAGGGGTCACTCCGGGCGGGGGCAGCGCCCGGTGGCCGAGAGCGGCTGCTGAAAGGGCGGGGGGCACCTGTGGGTGCTGGGGGGGCACCTGTGGGTGCTGGGGGGGCACCTGGGGGGCACCTGTGGGTGCTGGGAGGGCACTTGGGGGGCACCTGTGGGTGCTGTGACGTCACCTGGGGGTGCTGGGGGGGCACCTGTGGGTACCTATGGGGGTCACCTGTGGGTGCCGGCAGGGGCGGGTCTCCAAGAGTTTGGGGTGCGGGTTTTGGGGTCAATTTGGGGCGAAATCTGGGGGATTCGGGTGTTTGGGGAGTGGGGGGGGGCTCAACACCTCGGAGGCCTGGGGAGGGGGGGGTCTGGCACCTTGGGGACACGGGGGGGGTCCCCAGGTTTGTACCCCGAAAATAAACCAACCACGTGACACCCGGGGGTGCCGTGCGGTCATTGGGGGGGGGGGGACTACAGCTCCCAGCATGCTCCGCGGCGCGGCGCCCCACGTCGCGGGGGGGCGAACTACAGCTCCCGTGGGGCCCCGCGCGGCGCAGGCGCGGGGCGCGGCGGGCGCGGGCGCAGGCGCGGCGGGGCACCCCGGAAGCGGCCGGAGAGGCGGAGCGGCCGCGCCCGGCACTGCCCGGTGAGCGGGGGAGGGGCGGCGGCACCGGGTGGGGCCCGGCCATCGCGGGAGGGGCGCGGAGCGTCGCGGGACGCCCCGGGGAGCGGCCGGGCCTGCGGGCCGCTGGCCGAGAGCGGCCAAGGGGGCCTAACGGAGGGGACTGCGGGGGCTCGGGGTGGGGAATCCCGGTGCGACACCGAGCACCGGCGGGCGGGGGACGGCGCCGCTCGGCCGCCGCGCGGGGCGCGCCGGGCGGGTTCCGGTGGCGTCTGGGCGCCCGCAGCGCGGCGCGGCAGGGCCCCATAACGCGTTCCCGCCGCCGGACACTGGTACCGGTTCCCCCCCGCGCCCCCCCGGGCCCACGCGGGACCGGGACGGCGGCGCGGGCCGGGCGGGGCCGCGCGGGCCACGCCCCCTCCCCGAGGCCGCGCCCGTCGCGCCGGCCGCGCCCCCGCCGCGCCGCGCGCCGCCGTCCATATATGGGCACGGCCCGAGCGCCGCGCGCTGATTGGCCGCCGGCCCGGCGCGCGCGGGAGGGAGGCGTTAAACGGGCGGGGCGCGCGCCGAGGGGGCGGGGCGGGCGGGGCGCGAAGAGGGGCGGGGCGGGATCGGGGGCGGGGCTTGCGGAGCGCCTGGGGACGGGGGTGGGGGGGGTGCGCTCAGCCCCGGGATGTCCCCGAGTGTCCCCCCCGGTGTCCCCCCCGGTGTCCCCCCCGGTGTCCCCCCGCCGTCACCCGCCGTCTCTCCGCAGGCCCGGGCGGCCCCGGCGGCGTGGCCGTGCCATGCGGCGCTGATGGAGCCCAACGCCTTCCCGCAGCTGCAGCTGTGGTGCCCGCGCCCCTTCGGCACCTTCTCGCAGAACAAGCCATGCGCCCCCGCCGCCCCCGCAGCAGCAGCAGCAGCCGCAGCAGCAGCAGCCCCCCGCAAGCCCCTGGGCTGCCGCCCCTCCGAGAACATCCCCCCGGAGCCCCCCGAGCCCGGCGCGGCGCCGGCGGCCGCGGCCGAGGACGGGCGGGTGCTGCTGGACACGTGGTACGTCATCAAGCCGGGCAACACCAAGGAGAAGGTGGCTTTCTTCGTGGCGCACCAGTGCGGCACCGGCGGCTCCGGCGGCACCGGCGGCCGCGCCAGCACCACCATGAAGGTCAAGGGCAACTGGGGCAGCGACAGCTCCAAAGCCAAGCGGCGCCGGCGCTGCCACGACCCCAAAGCCACGGCCGGCGACGCCGCCGAGGACCCCGCTAAGGACGCCCCCGGTGATTCCCTCGGGGACGGCGGCGACGCCGCGGACCTGCTGTCGGTGGCGGAGATGGTGGCGCTGGTGGAGCGGCGGGCGGCGCTGGCCCTGCAGAGCCTGCCGCGGCCCTGCGGCGCTCCGGCCCCGCTGGTGCTGCTGGAGGCTCCGGGCGGCCCCGAGTGCCGCCGCGTGGCCGCGGCCGTGGCGCAATTCGAGTCGCAGCAGCAGCACCGGGAGCGCGGCGGGGCCCGGCCCAACGGGCTGTGCCGCGGAGGAGCCGCCGCCGCCGCCGCCGCCGAGCGCGCCCCGGGAGCCGCCACCGCTCCGCCGGGCCCGGGCGAGGTGCGCATCGCCTTCCGCATCTCCAGCGGGCGAGAGCCCCGCGGCGCCGCCGCGGCTGCCGGCGCCGTCCCCGAGCGTCCCCGAGCGCTGGGAGCCAAGGACCAGATCACCTGCGACCTGTACCGGCTGGTGAGCCCGGCGCGCGCCGGCGTGGGGCTGCTGCTGGCCGCCAAGCCGGGGGACGCGGACGGCTCGGACGAGGCGGCGGCGGCGGCGGAGCAGAGCGGCGGCGGCGGTGCGGCCGAGGGCACGGCGGCGTCGGCGCCGCGGGACTGCGCGTCTGGCTTCCACGTGGACGTGGTGGTGACGGGCGTGGTGGACCAGTGCGTGTTCTTCGGCAAGGACAGCGCCAAGCAGGTGACGGAGGAGACGGTGCGGCTGCCGGACGAGCCGCCGCCGCCGGGGCAGCTCTTCCTGCTGCCCGGCCGGCACGAGGAGCCGGCGGCCGCCGCGGCGTCGGCAGCACCGGGCCGGGAGGCGCCGGGGGACCCGGCGTTGTGCCGGCTGTACCGCCACGTGTCCCACGACTTTTTGGAGATCCGCTTCAAGATCCAGCGCCTGCTGGAGCCGCGGCAGTACATGCTGCTGCTGCCCGAGCACGTCATGGTGAAGATCTTCAGCTACCTGCCCACGCAGGCGCTGGCCGCCCTCAAGTGCTCGTGCCACTACTTCAAGTCCATCATCGAGACGTTCGGCGTGCAGGCCACGGACTCGCGGTGGAACCGCGACCCGCTGTACCGCGATGACCCCTGCAAGCAGTGCAAGAAGCGCTACGAGCGCGGGGACGTGTCGCTGTGCCGCTGGCACCCCAAGCCCTACCACCACGACCTGCCCTACGGCCGCTCGTACTGGATGTGCTGCCGCCGGCCGGACCGGGACGCGCCCGGCTGCCGGACGGGGCTGCACGACAACAACTGGGTGCACCCGGCCGGCCGCAGGGAGGACGGCAGGTGAAGGACGGACAGACGGACACACGGACGCTCGGACGGACGGCTCGGGGCGGGGCGGGGACGGGAAAGGGCCCACGGAAGGATTGGAGAGAAAAAAGAAAAAAAAAAAAAAGAAAAAAGAAAAAAAGGAGCGGAAAGGCCGAGCGTGGGAGCGTGGAGGGGACGGGGAAGGGGACGGGGAGGAGGCGTCCAGGAGCGGCCTCGGGGTGGGGATGTCCCCAGCTGGGCTGGTGACCCTGAGGGGGGTGACACCCCATGGAGGACAATGGGATCAAACAATGGCCATGTCTCCAGCTGGTGACCCTGAGGAGGGTGACATCCATCCAGGGTGGTGTCCCCATGGAGGACATTGGGATCAAACAATGGCGATGTCCCCAGCCGGGCTGGTGACCCTGAGGGGGGTGACATCCCTCTCCAGGGTGGTGTCCCCATGGAGGACATTGGGATCAAACAATGGCGATGTCCCCAGCTGGTGACCCTGAGGAGGGTGACATCCCTCTCCAGGGTGGTGTCCCCATGGAGGACATTGGGATCAAACTGATGGTGATGTCCCCAGCCGGGCTGGTGGCCCCGGGAAGGACGATGTCCCTCAGAGGGTGAGATTGCCCTGCAGGGCAGTGTCCCCACATGGGGACAGCCCAGGTCCCAGGGGAGGGGTGGCCCCACAGGCTGGGGTGTCCCTCAGAGCGGTGACAGCCCCACGGGGGTGCTGGTGGCACTGGGGAGGGTGGCGGTCCCAGGACAGGTGACACGAGCCCCATGGGTTGTCCCCAGTGCTGTCCCCAGCTGAGGTCACCTGTCCCCAGGTAAGCTCCCCTCCGGGGGTGGTGACATCACACACTGAGGGTGACACTCGAGGGGGTGGCAGTCCCAACGAGGGTGGCTGTGGCCACCCATTCTGTGTCCCTGTGTGCCCCTGTGTCTCTCTGTCCCCCCCGTGTCCCCTCTCCGTATCCCAATGTCCCCTCCCCGTGTCCCTCTGTCCCCCCCGTGTCCCCGTGTCCCCTCTCCGTGTCCCTCTGTCCCCTCTCCGTGTCCCGCTGTCCCCCCCGTGTCCCAATGTGCCCTCTCCGTGTCCCTCTGTCCGCCCCGTGTCCCTCTGTCCCCTCTCCGTGTCCCTCTGTCCCCGCCGTGTCCCCGTGTCCCCTCCCCGTGTCCCGCTGTCTCCCCTGTGGGCGTGTTCTCTCTCTCAAGCCCCGCCCACCGCCCAATCCCCGCGCTCCTCGTTGCCGCGCGCCGCCCCGCCCTCCCCGGGCCCCGCCCCTCGGCAGCGATTGGCCGGCTCAGGCCCCGCCCCCGCCAGGCCCCGCCCCCGCCATGCGCCCGGTCCCGACCGGGTCCCGCCGCGCTCGGGCCGCGGGTTCGAGTCCGGGCCCGGTACCGGGGCCGCTCCCGGTGCCGGTACCGGGCCCGGGCCGCTTCCGGGGGCTCCTCCTGCGCCGGGGCCACCCGGCCCGGCGGCTGCTGGCGCTGCTGGCGCTGCTGGCCGCCGCCGTCCTGCTGCTGTTCCTGGTGTGGCCCGGCGGGGATCGCGGCACCAGCGGCGCGGTGAGCGGCGAGCGGGGCCGGGATTAACGGGGAGGGATAACGGGAGCCCCCCAAAAACCTTTCGGGACCGACCCGGGCTCGGCCCGGACCCCCGGGAGCCGCTGGGCCCTCGGGTTCCGCCCCGGGGCGGGGTCAGAGGATGCTGGGGGGGGTCCCGGGGACACCGGGGAGACCCCGGAACCCTCCGGGACCCCCAAAACCGCTCCGGAACCCCCCCGAACCCTCCGGGACCCCCGAAACCGCTCCGGGATTCCCCAAAATCCTCCGGGAGCCCCCCGAACCCTCCGGGACCCCCAGATCCTTTCCGGGACCCCCAAAACCGGTCCGGGACCCCCAAAACCGCTCCGGGACCCCAAAATTCACTCCGGGACCCCCAAATCCTTTCCGGGACCCCCAAAACCGCTCCGGGATCCCCCCCAAATCTCTCTGAGACCCCTCAGACCCCCCCTGGCCCCCCAGGCCGCCCCCGGCCCCCCGTCGGACCAGGCCCTGCGGACCCTCCTGGCCCACCTGGACCCCGCCCGGCTCTGGGGGTCCCTCCTGCGGCCCCTCCTGCACGAGAGGGTCCCGGGGGGGCCCGGCATCCACGCGGCGCGGCAGGTGAGACCCCCCCCAATACACCTGAGACCCCCCCAATACACCTGAGACCCCCCCCAATACACCTGAGACCCAAAAATACACCTGAGACCCCGCCTGGGACTCCAAAATACACCCGAGACCCCAAAATACACCTGAGACCCCCCCCAATACACCTGAGACCCCGCCTGGGATCCCCCCAATACACCTGAGACCCCAAAATACACCTGAGACCTCACCTGAGACCCCCCCAATACACCTGAGACCCCAAAATACACCTGAGACCCCCCCAATACACCTGAGATCCTGCCTGGGATCTCCCAAATACACCTGAGACCCCTCCCAATACACCTGAGACCCCCCCAATACACCTGAGACCCCAAAATACACCTGAGACCCCCCAATGCACCCTGAGCCCTCCCCCTCGGGACCCCCAATACACCTGAGACCCCAAAATACACCTGAGACCCCCCCCCAATACACCTGAGACCTCACCTGGGACCCCCAAATTCCCCCAAGCCCCTCCCAGAGCCCCCAGCCCATTCCCTGAGCGATGTCCCCGCCTGTCCTCACCTGTCCCCAGGTGTCCCCACCTGTCCCCCCCCGTGTCCCCCCAGCACATCCTGTCCCACCTGCGCTCCCTGGCCGCCTCCTGGCACCTGGAGCTGGACACCTTCACGGCGGCCACGCCCCGCGGGCAGGTGACCTTCAGCAGCGTGGTGGCCACGGCAGCGCCGGCGGGGGCGCGGCGCCTGGCGCTGGCGTGTCACCTGGACACCAAGGTGCTGCCGCCCCCGTCACCTGTGTCACCGTCAGTGTCACCTGCGCCGCCCTTCGTGGGCGCCACCGACGCCGCCGTGCCCTGCGCCCTCCTGCTGGAGGTGGCGGCGGCGCTGGACGCGCACCTGAGGAGGCGGCAGGGACAGGTGAGGGTGGGGACACCTGGGAGGGAATGGGTACACCTGGGGGGCACCTGGGGGTTCCCGGGCCATGCCTGGACACGCCTCCAGGTGTGCCTCACCTGGGTCACCACCTGTGCCCGCCGTGGTGCTTCCACACCCAAGGCCACCTGGGCAGGTGTGACACAGGTGTGTGACACAGATGTGACAGGTCTCACACAAGTGTGACACGGGTGTGTGCTCAGGTGTGACACAGGTGTGCCAGATGTGCCAGGTGTATGACAGGTGTGTGACAGGTGTGTGCCAGGTGTGTGCCAGGTGTGTGCCCAGGTGTGCCCAGGTGTGTGACAGCTGTGTGACAGCTGTGTGACAGCTGTGTGACAGGTGTGACATGTGTGACATAGTTGTGCCCCAGGTGTGTGCCCAGGTGTGCCCAGGTGTGCCCAGGTGTGCCGGTGTCCCCGCAGGCGCCCGCGGTGACGCTGCAGCTGCTGTTCCTGGACGGGGAGGAGGCCTTCGAGGACTGGAGCGCCACCGACTCCCTGTACGGGGCGCGGCACCTGGCGGCCAGGATGGCGGCACGGGGACACCCGGCGGGGTCAGAGGTCACCGCCATGGTCAGTGACACTGGGGGGGGACGACTCTGTCCCTGTCCCCGTGTCCCTGTGGCCGTGTCCCCTGATGTCCCCATGTGTGTTCCCATGATGTCCCCATGGTCCCCCGATGTCCCCTCGTGTCCCCATGGTCCCCTCATTTCCCCCGATGTCCCCTCGTGTCCCCAGAGCCTGCTGGTGCTCCTGGACCTGCTGGGTGGCCCCGGCCCCGCCATCCACAGCCACTTCGCACAGAGCCACCACTGGTTCCTGCGCCTGGCCGGCATCGGTGGGACAGCGGGGACACTGGGGGGACATCGGGGGGACAGCAGGGACAGCGGGGGGACATCGGGGGGACAGCGCTGGGGACACGGTGGAGGGACGGGGACGAGGAGATGGGCTGGGGACACTGCGGGGTGGGGACAGTGGCGGGTGGGGCACATCGGGACCGAGGGGCGGCACCGGGAGATGGGACAAGAGCCCGGAGAGGGGCGGGGTGGCGATCGATGTCCCCGCTGTCCCCAATGTCCCCGGTGTCCCCGGTGTCCCCCGGTGTCCCCGGTGTCCCCGGTGTCCCCGCAGAGCAGCGCCTGCGCCGCCTGGGTTTGCTGCACGCGGCGCCGCCGCAGCCGCCGTTCTTCCGCCTCAGCCCCGCGCCCGGGCCCGTGGAGGACGATCACCTGCCCTTCCTGCAGCGAGGTGACCGGCCCCGCTGGCCCCGCTGGCCCCGCTGTCCCCAGTGTCCCCGACCTGTCCCCGGTGTCCCCGACCTGTCCCCGCTGTCCCCTGGGCTCCTCCATGTCCCCCCTGTGCCCCTCGGGCTTCCTGCAGTGAGGTGACTGGCCCCAGTGTCCCCAGCCTGTCCCCAGTGTCCCCTCAGTGTCCCCAGTGTCCCTGCAATTGTCCCCAGTATCCCCTCAGTGTCCCCAGTGTCCCCTTGGTGTCCCCAACCTGTCCCCAATGTCCCCTGGTGTCCCCAATGTCCCTCAGTGTCCCCCGGTGTCCCCAGTGTCCCCCCGGTGTCCCCAGTGTCCCCCTGGTGTCCCCGGTGTCCCCAATGTCCCCCAGATGTCCCCGGTGTCCCCAATGTCCCCCCATGTCCCCGGTGTCCCCCGGTGTCCCCAATGTCGCCTTGGTGTCCCCAATGTCCCCCATGTCCCCAACCTGTCCCCAATGTCCCTCCAGTGTCCCCAATATCCCCCGGTGTCCCCGGTGTCCCCGGTGTCCCCAATGTCCCCGGTGTCCCCGGTGTCCCCGGTGTCCCCAATGTCCCCCAATGTCCCCCCATGTCCCCGGTGTCCCCCGGTGTCCCCAGTATCCCCCGGTGTCCCCAATGTCCCCCAGATGTCCCCAATGTCCCCAGTGTCCCCGGTGTCCCCAATGTCCCCCAGATGTCCCCAATGTCCCCCCAATGTCCCCGGTGTCCCCGGTGTCCCCAATGTCCCCCAATGTCCCCGGTGTCCCCGCAGGTGTGCCGGTGCTCCACGTCATCCCCACGCCGTTCCCGTGGGTGTGGCACACGCCGTGGGACACCGAGGACAACCTGCACCCCCCGACCGTGCAGGACCTGGCCAAGATCCTGGTGGTCTTCGTGGCCGAGTTCCTGCAGCTCTGAGCCCCCCCCGAAAACCCCAAATAAACCCCAAAAGGACGCCCCGAAGATTCCCCACGTTTATTGCCGGGAGACGGGGGCTGGCGAGGGGTCACAGGTCACACCTGGGGGGCAGAAAGAGGGGTTAGGGGAGGATTTGGGGGTCCTGGGGGGGGTTTGGGGGGGATCCCAGGGTGGTTTTTGGGGTCCCGGGGGTCTCACCCGTGTGGCCGAGGCTCTCTGCGGCCGCCGCTCCGGCCCGGGGGGGCTCAGCCCGGGGGTCCCCCCTGTGTCCACCGGGGTCCTGCTGCCAAAATGCACCGTGAACCCCCCCCAAAACCCCACCGGGACCCCCCCCAAATCCCCTTGGAACTCACAGAGAGACCCCAGTCCCCCAAATCCCTGCCTGGAGTCTCCAGGGAAACCCCAATCTGCCCTAACCTCCCCCCAAATCTCACCTGTTGCCCCCCCAACCCCCCCAAATCTCACCTGCCTCCCCACAAATCCTCCCCAAACCTCACCTGCCGCCCGCCCTCCTCCTCCTGGCCACGGCCAGCCCCGACAACACCTGTGGGACCCCTCGAACCCCCCCCAAATCTCACCTACCACCCCCCAAACCTGACCTGCCGCCCCTCAAAACTCCTCCAAACCTCACTGGCCACCCCCAAACCTCACCTGCCGCCCCCCAAACCTCACCTGCCTCCCCACAAATCTCCCCCAAACCTCACCTGCCGCCCCCCAAACCTCACCGGCCGCCCCCCCAAACCTCACCTGCCGCCCCCAACCCCCCCCAAACCTCACCTGCCGCCCCCCCAAACCCCCCAAACCTCACCTGCCGCCCCCCAAACCTCACCTGCCGCCCGCCCTCCTCCTCCTGGCCACCGCCAGCCCCACGCCGGGGGCGAGCAGCAGCAGCGGGAGCGCGCAGAGCGCCAGCGGGGCCGAGCCGCGGCGGGGGCGCGGGCGCGGGGGGGGTCCCCGCACCTCCTCCTCGCAGCGCACCCCCATGAAGCCGGGCGCGCACGCACACACCGGGCCCGAGAAGTGCGTGAAGCACGTCCCGCCGTGCCCGCACGGGTTCGGGGCGCAGGCCCCGGCGCGGCGGCGGCAGCGCGGGCCCCCGAAGCCCAGCGTGCAGGTGCAGCTGAAGGAGTTGGCGCCGTCCTGGCAGGTGCCGCCGTGCGCGCACGGGTTCGGCGAGCAGTCGTCCGCGTTGTGCTGGCAGCGGCGCCCCGAGAAGCCCGGGGGGCAGCGGCACAGCGGGGACGCGCCCTGGGAGTCGCGGCACTGCCCGCCTGAGACGGGGGGGAAATGGGGGGAGTGATGGGGGGGAAATGGGGAAAAAACGGGGGGGAAATGGGGGGGAAATGGGGGGAGTGATGGGGGAGAAATGGGGGAAAACGGGGGGGAAAATGGGGGGAGTGATGGGGGGGAAATGGGGGAAAAACGGGGGGGAAATGGGGGAGAAATGGGGGGAGTGATGGGGGAGATGATGGGGGAAAAACGGGGAAAAACGGGGGGAAAATGGGGGGAAAATGGGAGGGATGATGGGGGGATGATGGGGAAGAAATGGGGAGAAAAATGAGGGAGAAATGGGGAAGAAGGGGGAGAAAAATGGGGGAGAAATGGGGGAAAAGGGAGAGAAAATGGGGGGGGGAATGGGGGGATGATGGGGGAGAAATGGGGGAAAAGGGAGAGAAAATGGGGGGGGAAAATGGGGGGATGATGGAGGAAATAATGGAGAGGAAAATGGGGGGGAAATGAGGAAAAAAGTGGAAAAAATGGGGGAAAAATGAGGGGGATGATGGGGGAGAAATGGGGAAAATGGGGGGAAAATGGGGGGATGATGGGGGAAAAATGGGGAATAACAGGGAGAGAAATGGGGGAAAAAAATTGGGGGGAAATGGGAGGAAAAATGGGGAATCGAGGGGAAAAGGGCAAAAAAGGAGGAAAAAGGGAATTTGGGGGTAAAAGGGAGAATGGAGAGGGCAAGGGGTGAAAAAGGAGAAAAAGGAGAAAAAAGAGAAAAAGGAGATTCAGAGGGAAAAACCCGGGGTTTGTGGGATAAAGGGGGAAGGGGAAGAGGAGGAAAACCGTGAGGAGGGGATCGGGGGGAGGGAGGAAAAGCGGGAACGGGGATCGGGAGGGGTCGGGGCGGCGCTTTGGGGGCTCCCGGGGGGTTTTTTGGGGGGGGTCTCACCGTTCAGGCAGTACTGGGGGTCGCAGCGATCCGCCCGGCGCTCGCAGTTGGAGCCGCGGAATCCCGGGGGGCAGCGGCAGCTGTAGCCGGGGCTGCCGGGGGGGCTCCCGGGGGTCCCGGGCCGGGGGTCGGGGGCGCAGGCGCCGCCGTTGAAGCAGGGCCCGAGGGCGCAGGGGGAGGGGGGCACCTCCGGGAGGGGCTCGGGGACCCCCGGGATGGGGTTGAGAACCACCGGGAGAGGGTCCGGGACCCCCGGGAGGGGCTCGGGGACCCCCGGGATGGGATCGGGGACCCCCGGGATGGGGTTGAGAACCACTGGGAGAGGGTCCTGGACCCCCGGGAGGGGCTCGGGGACCCCCGGGAGGGGATCTGGGACCCCCGCGATCACCGGGAGAGGCTCTGAGCCCCCCGGGAGGGGATCCGGGACCCCCGCGAACCGCCGCCACCGGCTCCGGGACCCCCGGGAAGGCACCGGGGACGTCCGGAACGGCCAAAAGATGCTCGGGGACCCCCGGGAGCGGCTCCGGGACCCTCGGGAGAGATTCCGGGACCCCCGGGAGCGGCTCCGGGCCGGGGTCGCGCCGCCCCGGAGGGAGCGAGGACGGGCCCGGGGCTCCGGGTGTCGCTGCCGGGGCCACCGAGGGAGGGTCCGGGGCCACCTCCGAGGCCGGGGCCACCAGAGCCGCGGCCGCCGGTGTCGCCGGTGTCGCCGGGCTGTCGCAGCCGCTCCCGTGCCCCTGCGGGGACAGCGCCGTTACCGGGACCGGGGGGGTCCGGGGGTCCGGGTGGGTCTGGGGGTTCAGGGGGGGTCTGGGGGGTTCCGGAGGGGTCCGGGGTGGGTCTGGGGGGTTCGGGGGGGTCGCACTTACCGAGCAAAGGCCGGCGGCGGCGCAGGCGCTGGGGGGGGCACAGGGACCCCGACACCCCCCTGAGGGGACAGAGGGGGGGTCAGGGGACCCCAAACCCGCACGGGGGGGGGGGGTCCCGGGGTGTGGGGGGGTGTTTCAGGTTTTGGGGTGACTCACGGGGGGCGCAGCAGCGGCTCCAGCAGCGTCGGGGGGCGCAGGGGGCGCAGGGGGGGCAGCGGGGGCGCGGGGGGGCGAGGGGCAGCGCAGGCGGGTCCCGAAGCGCAGCCCCCCCCCCCGCGCCCCCCCGCCACGGCCCCCCCGGCCTCAGGCGCGGCCGCGACACCGCGCGCCCCAAGAGCCGCAGGGGGGGCCCTGGGGGGGGCCAAGGGGGGTCAGCACCTCCAGAACCCCCAGCCCCAATTCAACCCCCCCCAACCCCAATTCCAACTCCCAAAATCCCCGTTTGTTCCACACCCGAAATCCCCGGGTTGTTCCCCAATCCCCCCCCCTCCGGGACCCCCAAATTCCGCCCCCCCAACCCCAAATTTCCACCCCCGGCCCCCCCCGAGCCCCCCCTCACCGCCGGGGGTCTCCTCCAGCCGCCAGGACTCGACCACGAGCGAGACGCTGCCCTGGGGGGGGGACGCGAAATTTGGGGAGGGGGCTCGTCCTTCCCGGGCCGGGGGGGGCGGTCAGGTTTGGGGAGGGGGGGAGATTTGGGGGGCGGTCAGGATTTGGGGTGGTTCAGGGTTTGGTGGGTCTCAGGTTTTGGGGTCTCAGGTTTTGGGGGTCTCAGGTTTGGGGGTCTCAGGTTTTGGGGTCTCAGGATTTTGGGGGTCTCAGGTTTGGGGGTCTCAGGTTTTGGGGTCTCAGGATTTCGGGGTCTCACCGGCCAGCGGAAGGCGAGGGGCAGGCGGAGCAGCCGGGGGGCTCCGGGCGCGGGGGGGGGCCCGGGGGGGCTCTGCGCGACCCCCAGGCTGCAGCCGCGACCCCGGGCGGGCGCAGGCAGAGGCGGAACTGCAGCAGGCAGGAGGGGGGGGCCCCCGCAGGGACCCCCAGGACCCCCCCGCGCCGACAGCACCCGCAGCTCCAGGACCCCCGTGGGACGGGCCTGGGACCCCGGGAGTGTTAACGGAGGGACCCCCGAAATCGACACGGACACCCCAAAAATAACCCGGGGACCCCAAACTGTTCACACAGGAACCCCCAAAAATAACCCCCAGGGACCCCCAAAAAAACCCCGAAATTAAAACAGGGAGCCCCAAAATAATCCCGAGGGACCCCAAAATCCTCCCCCCCCCCCCCCACAGCAGGGACCCCAAATTAATCCACGGACCCCCAAATTATTAACCCAGGGACCCCAAAATCCCCCAGAGAGACCCCAAAATCCTCCCCCAGCCCCAGAAAGCCCCTCAGGACCCCCCCAACCCTTCAGGACCCCCCCAAACCCTCTCAGGACCCCCCCAACCCCCTCAGGACCCCCAAATCCTCTCAGGACCCCCCCCAAATCCTCTCAGGACCCCCCCAACCCCTTCAGGACCCCCCAAATCCTCTCAGGACCCCCCCCGACCCCCTCAGGACCCCCCCCCCAATTCCCAGACCCCTCCCCCCTCACCGGGGCGGCCCCGAGGAGGAGGAGGAGGGGCAGCAGGGGGAGGGGCAGCAGCATGGCCGGGCCTGGGGGTCCCGGGGGTCCCGGGGGTCCCGTCCGGATCGGGGCTCGGCGGGGTCTGAGCCCAGCGCCGCCCCCAGACCCATTTAAAGCGGAAAGCCCCGCCCCCCGCCGCAAACCACGCCCCATTTTACCCCAAACCCCGCCCCCCCCCCAGTGGGACCTGACCCCACAAAGTGCCCGAAAATGGGGATTCGGCCCCAAAAGCGCCCCTGGGAGGGAACTGGGACCCGAACTCCTCCCCGAAAAAAGGCGGATTTGGCCCCAGAACCCCTGCGAACGCCGGACACGAGGATCCGGCCCCAAAATCCCCACCCCGGAAAGGGGCTCAGCCCCAAACGCGCCCCAGAAAGGAGGATTCGGCCCCAAAACCGCGGGATTCCACCCCAAATTCTCCAAAACCGCGGGATTCCGCCCCAATTCTCCAAAACCGCGGGATTCCACCCCAAATGCTCCAAAACGCGGGATTCCGCCCCAAATTCTCAAAAACCGCGGGATCCCGCCCCAAGTTCTCCAAAACCGTGGGATTCCGCCCAAATGCTCCAAACTCCCAGGATTCCGCCCCAAATCCCCGCCCGAGGCTCCCCCCAAATCTCAGCACTCCTGAGCTCCATTTCTGCCTTTATTCACCCCAAAAACGGGCCCGGAGCCCAAACCCCTCCCGAATCCGCCCCCAAATCCCCGGAATTCGGGGTTTGGGAACAGGGCGGGGGTGGTGGGGATTTCGTGTCCCCATCCCCACCCATCCGGGGCGGCGATGACATCACGGTGACGTCACGGCGAGGTAACGATGACGTCACTGCTGCTTGGAGCGCGGCCAGAGGCGCCCGGTGAGGGAGCCCAGGAACGGCCCCGGCGCCGCCCGGCCCTGAGCCAGCTCCGCCAGGCGCTGCTGCTCCTCCTTTGGGGCAAAAACGGCCGGATCGGGTCAGGGGAGCACGGGGACACGCGGGTGTCACCTGGGCACCCACAGGTGTCACCTGAGCACCCAAAGGTGTCACCTGGGCACCCACAGGTGTCACCTGGGCACCCCCGGGTGTCACCTGGGCACCCAAAGGTGTCACCTGGGCTCCCCACAGGTGGTCCTGAGCACCCAAAGGTGTCACCTGGGCACTCACAGGTGTCACCTGAGCACCCAAAAGTGTCACCTGGGCACCCCCGGGTGTCACCTGAGCACCTGCAGGTGTCCCCCCACGTGTTTTTGTCCCCTCCCAGGTGTCCCCAGCCCCCCCAGGTGTCCTCAGGTGCGTCCCACCTCCTGCAGCCGCGTGCGGCGCCGCAGGAACGCTGCCAGCGGATCTTCCTCCAGGGAATAATTCTCCAGCACCGAGCGCACGTCCTCAACCCCGCTGAGGGCGATGGCTGCGGGGTCACACCGGGGTCACGCGGGGGCCAGGGTGGGTTTGGGTGGATTTGGGGTGGGTTTGGGCAGGTTTGGGTGGATTTGGTGTGAATTTGGGGCAGGTTTGGGTGGATTTTGGGAGGATTTCGGGTGGGTTTGGGCAGGTTTGGGTGGATTTGGTGTGGATTTGGGGCAGGTTTGGGTGAGTTTGGGTAGGTTTGTGTGGATTTTGGATGGATTTTGGATGGATCTGGGCAGGTTTGGGCGGGTTTTGGCAGGTTTAGAGGAGTTCTGGGGGTGTCTCAGGGCGTTTCACGCACTCTTGAGGAAGGCAGCCAGGTCGTAGAGCGCGCGGTCGTCGGAGCCGCCGTCCCAGCGCGGCAGGGCCAGGCCGTTGTAGGGCTGCAGCCGGAACGAGTCCCGGCGCCAATCCACCACCACCACCCGCGCCGGGTCCCGGTTCAGGCACGAGATGTCCTGGGGACCCCAAAATGGGAACTGGGACCCCAAATCTGAGACCCAAATCTGGGAACTGGGACCCCAAATCTGGGACCCAAACCTGGGAACCCGGACCTCAAATCTGGGACCTCAAATCCAGGAACTGGGACCCCAAATCTGGGACCCCAAATCCAGGAACTGGCACCCCAAATCTGGAACCGGGACCCCAAATCTCAGACCCAAACCCGGGAACTGGGACCCCAAATCCAGGAACTGGGACCCCAAACCTGTGAATTTTAACCCCAAACCCCTGAACTGTGACCCCAACCGCTGAACTGTGACCCCAACCCCGTGCCCAGGTCCCGGCCCAGGGGGGCAGCCCCCGCCCCACACCTTGACGTGGTGCCCGTCCATGTAGCGCGTGGCGTCGCGGAACAGCCGGTAGGACACGAACCCGTGCGGGTCGATGCTGTCGATCAGCGGGAACGCCGTCTGCGGGGGTCTGGGGTCAGCTCAGGGGGCTTTGGGGCCGCCCCACGTCCCTCCCCATCGCTCGCTGAGACCCCCAAAAGGCCCCAAAATGCAGCCGGGTGGGGCCGGGGAGGG
>JBBAXF010000158.1:0-74472 GCA_037837765.1 Delichon dasypus | reverse complement strand
TGCAGCATACGTGCTGCACTTGTTGCAAACATGGAAAACAGACAGCCTAGCATCAGCAGCTCAGAAATCACTGCTAGAAGCAGAGAAATGCTGCAGGAGCATATTGGCTGGCTAGAAGAGCTGAAACCGCACATATGCTGCACAGAGAGCAAAGCGCTGAAAAGAAGCACACAGAAGCGAGCACTAGGCATGCTGTTCTCGCAGCGAGAAACTTGTTCCACCTCACAGCTTCTAACAGGGAAACAGAGCAAGCAGGGTGCAGCATACGTGCTGCACTTGTTGCAAACATGGAAAACAGACAGCCTAGCATCAGCAGCTCAGAAATCACTGATAGAAGCAGAGAAATGCTGAAGGAGCATATTGGCTGGCTAGAAGAGCTGAAACCGCACATATGCTGCACAGAGAGCAAACCGCTGAAAAGAAGCACACAGAAGCGAGCACTATGCGTGCTGTTCTCGCAGCGAGCAACTTGTTCCACTTTCCAGCTTCTAACAGGGAAACAGAGCAAGCAGGGTGCAGCATACGTGCTGCACTTGTTGCAAACATGGAAAACAGACAGCCTAGCATCAGCAGCTCAGAAATCACTGCTAGAAGCAGAGAAATGCTGCAGGAGCATATTGGCTGGCTAGAAGAGCTGAAACCGCACATATGCTGCACAGAGAGCAAACCGCTGAAAAGAAGCACACAGAAGCGAGCACCGTGCGTGCTCTTCTCGCAGAGAGCAACTCCTTCCACTTGACAGCTTCTAACAGGGAAACAGAGCAAGCAGGGTGCAGCATACGTGCTGCACTTGTTGCAAACATGGAAAACAGACAGCCTAGCATCAGCAGCTCAGAAATCACTGATAGAAGCAGAGAAATGCTGCAGGAGCATATTGGCTGGCTAGAAGAGCTGAAACCGCACATATGCTGCACAGAGAGCAAACCGCTGAAAAGAAGCACACAGAAGCGAGCACCGTGCGTGCTCTTCTCGCAGAGAGCAACTCCTTCCACTTGACAGCTTCTAACAGGGAAACAGAGCAAGCAGGGTGCAGCATACGTGCTGCACTTGTTGCAAACATGGAAAACAGACAGCCTAGCATCAGCAGCTCAGAAATCACTGATAGAAGCAGAGAAATGCAGCAGGAGCATATTGGCTGGCTAGAAGAGCTGAAACAGCACATATGCTGCACAGAGAGCAAACCGCTGAAAAGAAGCACACAGAAGCGAGCACCGTGCGTGCTCTTCTCGCAGCGAGCAACTCCTTCCACTTGACAGCTTCTAACAGGGAAACAGAGCAAGCAGGGTGCAGCATACGTGCTGCACTTGTTGCAAACATGGAAAACAGACAGCCTAGCATCAGCAGCTCAGAAATCACTGATAGAAGCAGAGAAATGCTGCAGGAGCATATTGGCTGGCTAGAAGAGCTGAAACAGCACATATGCTGCACAGAGAGCAAACCGCTGAAAAGAAGCACACAGAAGCGAGCACTATGCGTGCTGTTCTCGCAGCGAGCAACTTGTTCCACTTTCCAGCTTCTAACAGGGAAACAGAGCAAGCAGGGTGCAGCATACGTGCTGCACTTGTTGCAAACATGGAAAACAGACAGCCTAGCATCAGCTGCTCAGAAATCACTGATAGAAGCAGAGAAATGCTGCAGGAGCATATTGGCTGGCTAGAAGAGGTGAAACCGCACATATGCTGCACAGAGAGCAAACCGCTGAAAAGAAGCACACAGAAGCGAGCACTATGCGTGCTGTTCTCGCAGAGAGAAACTTGTTCCACCTCACAGCTTCTAACAGGGAAACAGAGCAAGCAGGGTGCAGCATACGTGCTGCACTTGTTGCAAACATGGAAAACAGACAGCCTAGCATCAGCAGCTCAGAAATCACTGATAGAAGCAGAGAAATGCTGCAGGAGCATATTGGCTGGCTAGAAGAGGTGAAACCGCACATACGCTGCACAGAGAGCAAAGCGCTGAAAAGAAGCACACAGAAGCGAGCACTATGCGTGCTGTTCTCGCAGCGAGAAACTTGTTCCACCTCACAGCTTCTAACAGGGAAACAGAGCAAGCAGGGTGCAGCATACGTGCTGCACTTGTTGCAAACATGGAAAACAGACAGCCTAGCATCAGCAGCTCAGAAATCACTGATAGAAGCAGAGAAATGCTGCAGGAGCATATTGGCTGGCTAGAAGAGGTGAAACCGCACATATGCTGCACAGAGAGCAAACCGCTGAAAAGAAGCACACAGAAGCGAGCACTATGCGTGCTGTTCTCGCAGCGAGAAACTTGTTCCACCTCACAGCTTCTAACAGGGAAACAGAGCAAGCAGGGTGCAGCATACGTGCTGCACTTGTTGCAAACATGGAAAACAGACGGCCTAGCATCAGCAGCTCAGAAATCACTGCTAGAAGCAGAGAAATGCTGCAGGAGCATATTGGCTGGCTAGAAGAGCTGAAACCGCACATATGCTGCACAGAGAGCAAACCGCTGAAAAGAAGCACACAGAAGCGAGCACCGTGCGTGCTCTTCTCGCAGAGAGCAACTCCTTCCACTTGACAGCTTCTAACAGGGAAACAGAGCAAGCAGGGTGCAGCATACGTGCTGCACTTGTTGCAAACATGGAAAACAGACAGCCTAGCATCAGCAGCTCAGAAATCACTGATAGAAGCAGAGAAATGCAGCAGGAGCATATTGGCTGGCTAGAAGAGCTGAAACAGCACATATGCTGCACAGAGAGCAAACCGCTGAAAAGAAGCACACAGAAGCGAGCACCGTGCGTGCTCTTCTCGCAGAGAGCAACTTGTTCCACTTTCCAGCTTCTAACAGGGAAACAGAGCAAGCAGGGTGCTGCATACGTGCTGCACTTGTTGCAAACATGGAAAACAGACAGCCTAGCATCAGCAGCTCAGAAATCACTGATAGAAGCAGAGAAATGCTGCAGGAGCATATTGGCTGGCTAGAAGAGCTGAAACAGCACATATGCTGCACAGAGAGCAAAGCGCTGAAAAGAAGCACACAGAAGCGAGCACCGTGCGTGCTCTTCTCGCAGAGAGCAACTCCTTCCACTTGACAGCTTCTAACAGGGAAACAGAGCAAGCAGGGTGCAGCATACGTGCTGCACTTGTTGCAAACATGGAAAACAGACAGCCTAGCATCAGCAGCTCAGAAATCACTGCTAGAAGCAGAGAAATGCTGCAGGAGCATATTGGCTGGCTAGAAGAGCTGAAACCGCACATATGCTGCACAGAGAGCAAACCGCTGAAAAGAAGCACACAGAAGCGAGCACTATGCGTGCTGTTCTCGCAGCGAGCAACTTGTTCCACCTCACAGCTTCTAACAGGGAAACAGAGCAAGCAGGGTGCAGCATACGTGCTGCACTTGTTGCAAACATGGAAAACAGACAGCCTAGCATCAGCAGCTCAGAAATCACTGATAGAAGCAGAGAAATGCTGCAGGAGCATATTGGCTGGCTAGAAGAGGTGAAACCGCACATATGCTGCACAGAGAGCAAAGCGCTGAAAAGAAGCACACAGAAGCGAGCACCGTGCGTGCTCTTCTCGCAGAGAGCAACTCCTTCCACTTGACAGCTTCTAACAGGGAAACAGAGCAAGCAGGGTGCAGCATACGTGCTGCACTTGTTGCAAACATGGAAAACAGACAGCCTAGCATCAGCAGCTCAGAAATCACTGCTAGAAGCAGAGAAATGCTGCAGGAGCATATTGGCTGGCTAGAAGAGCTGAAACCGCACATATGCTGCACAGAGAGCAAACCGCTGAAAAGAAGCACACAGAAGCGAGCACCGTGCGTGCTCTTCTCGCAGAGAGCAACTCCTTCCACTTGACAGCTTCTAACAGGGAAACAGAGCAAGCAGGGTGCAGCATACGTGCTGCACTTGTTGCAAACATGGAAAACAGACAGCCTAGCATCAGCAGCTCAGAAATCACTGATAGAAGCAGAGAAATGCTGCAGGAGCATATTGGCTGGCTAGAAGAGCTGAAACCGCACATATGCTGCACAGAGAGCAAACCGCTGAAAAGAAGCACACAGAAGCGAGCACCGTGCGTGCTCTTCTCGCAGAGAGCAACTCCTTCCACTTGACAGCTTCTAACAGGGAAACAGAGCAAGCAGGGTGCAGCATACGTGCTGCACTTGTTGCAAACATGGAAAACAGACAGCCTAGCATCAGCAGCTCAGAAATCACTGATAGAAGCAGAGAAATGCTGCAGGAGCATATTGGCTGGCTAGAAGAGGTGAAACAGCACATATGCTGCACAGAGAGCAAAGCGCTGAAAAGAAGCACACAGAAGCGAGCACTATGCGTGCTGTTCTCGCAGCGAGAAACTTGTTCCACCTCACAGCTTCTAACAGGGAAACAGAGCAAGCAGGGTGCAGCATACGTGCTGCACTTGTTGCAAACATGGAAAACAGACGGCCTAGCATCAGCAGCTCAGAAATCACTGATAGAAGCAGAGAAATGCTGCAGGAGCATATTGGCTGGCTAGAAGAGGTGAAACCGCACATATGCTGCACAGAGAGCAAAGCGCTGAAAAGAAGCTCACAGAAGCGAGCACTATGCGTGCTGTTCTCGCAGCCAGCAACTTGTTCCACTTTCCAGCTTCTAACAGGGAAACAGAGCAAGCAGGGTGCAGCATACGTGCTGCACTTGTTGCAAACATGGAAAACAGACAGCCTAGCATCAGCAGCTCAGAAATCACTGATAGAAGCAGAGAAATGCTGCAGGAGCATATTGGCTGGCTAGAAGAGCTGAAACCGCACATATGCTGCACAGAGAGCAAAGCGCTGAAAAGAAGCACACAGAAGCGAGCACTATGCGTGCTGTTCTCGCAGCGAGAAACTTGTTCCTCCTCACAGCTTCTAACAGGGAAACAGAGCAAGCAGGGTGCAGCATACGTGCTGCACTTGTTGCAAACATGGAAAACAGACAGCCTAGCATCAGCAGCTCAGAAATCACTGATAGAAGCAGAGAAATGCTGCAGGAGCATATTGGCTGCTTAGAAGAGGTGAAACCGCACATATGCTGCACAGAGAGCAAACCGCTGAAAAGAAGCACACAGAAGCGAGCACTATGCGTGCTGTTCTCGCAGCGAGAAACTTGTTCCACCTCACAGCTTCTAACAGGGAAACAGAGCAAGCAGGGTGCAGCATACGTGCTGCACTTGTTGCAAACATGGAAAACAGACAGCCTAGCATCAGCAGCTCAGAAATCACTGCTAGAAGCAGAGAAATGCTGCAGGAGCATATTGGCTGGCTAGAAGAGCTGAAACCGCACATATGCTGCACAGAGAGCAAAGCGCTGAAAAGAAGCACACAGAAGCGAGCACTAGGCATGCTGTTCTCGCAGCGAGAAACTTGTTCCACCTCACAGCTTCTAACAGGGAAACAGAGCAAGCAGGGTGCAGCATACGTGCTGCACTTGTTGCAAACATGGAAAACAGACAGCCTAGCATCAGCAGCTCAGAAATCACTGATAGAAGCAGAGAAATGCTGAAGGAGCATATTGGCTGGCTAGAAGAGGTGAAACCGCACATATGCTGCACAGAGAGCAAACCGCTGAAAAGAAGCACACAGAAGCGAGCACTATGCGTGCTGTTCTCGCAGCGAGCAACTTGTTCCACTTTCCAGCTTCTAACAGGGAAACAGAGCAAGCAGGGTGCAGCATACGTGCTGCACTTGTTGCAAACATGGAAAACAGACAGCCTAGCATCAGCAGCTCAGAAATCACTGATAGAAGCAGAGAAATGCTGCAGGAGCATATTGGCTGGCTAGAAGAGCTGAAACCGCACATATGCTGCACAGAGAGCAAACCGCTGAAAAGAAGCACACAGAAGCGAGCACTATGCGTGCTGTTCTCGCAGCGAGAAACTTGTTCCACCTCACAGCTTCTAACAGGGAAACAGAGCAAGCAGGGTGCAGCATACGTGCTGCACTTGTTGCAAACATGGAAAACAGACAGCCTAGCATCAGCAGCTCAGAAATCACTGATAGAAGCAGAGAAATGCTGCAGGAGCATATTGGCTGCTTAGAAGAGGTGAAACCGCACATATGCTGCACAGAGAGCAAACCGCTGAAAAGAAGCACACAGAAGCGAGCACTATGCGTGCTGTTCTCGCAGCGAGAAACTTGTTCCACCTCACAGCTTCTAACAGGGAAACAGAGCAAGCAGGGTGCAGCATACGTGCTGCACTTGTTGCAAACATGGAAAACAGACAGCCTAGCATCAGCAGCTCAGAAATCACTGATAGAAGCAGAGAAATGCTGCAGGAGCATATTGGCTGGCTAGAAGAGCTGAAACCGCACATATGCTGCACAGAGAGCAAACCGCTGAAAAGAAGCACACAGAAGCGAGCACTATGCGTGCTGTTCTCGCAGCGAGCAACTTGTTCCACCTCACAGCTTCTAACAGGGAAACAGAGCAAGCAGGGTGCAGCATACGTGCTGCACTTGTTGCAAACATGGAAAACAGACAGCCTAGCATCAGCAGCTCAGAAATCACTGATAGAAGCAGAGAAATGCTGCAGGAGCATATTGGCTGGCTAGAAGAGGTGAAACCGCACATATGCTGCACAGAGAGCAAACCGCTGAAAAGAAGCACACAGAAGCGAGCACTATGCGTGCTGTTCTCGCAGCCAGCAACTTGTTCCACCTCACAGCTTCTAACAGGGAAACAGAGCAAGCAGGGTGCAGCATACGTGCTGCACTTGTTGCAAACATGGAAAACAGACAGCCTAGCATCAGCAGCTCAGAAATCACTGATAGAAGCAGAGAAATGCTGCAGGAGCATATTGGCTGCTTAGAAGAGGTGAAACCGCACATATGCTGCACAGAGAGCAAACCGCTGAAAAGAAGCACACAGAAGCGAGCACTATGCGTGCTGTTCTCGCAGCGAGAAACTTGTTCCACCTCACAGCTTCTAACAGGGAAACAGAGCAAGCAGGGTGCAGCATACGTGCTGCACTTGTTGCAAACATGGAAAACAGACAGCCTAGCATCAGCAGCTCAGAAATCACTGATAGAAGCAGAGAAATGCTGCAGGAGCATATTGGCTGGCTAGAAGAGGTGAAACCGCACATACGCTGCACAGAGAGCAAAGCGCTGAAAAGAAGCACACAGAAGCGAGCACTATGCGTGCTGTTCTCGCAGCGAGCAACTTGTTCCACCTCACAGCTTCTAACAGGGAAACAGAGCAAGCAGGGTGCTGCATACGTGCTGCGCTTGTTGCAAACATGGAAAACAGACGGCCTAGCATCAGCAGCTCAGAAATCACTGATAGAAGCAGAGAAATGCTGCAGGAGCATATTGGCTGGCTAGAAGAGGTGAAACCGCACATACGCTGCACAGAGAGCAAACCGCTGAAAAGAAGCACACAGAAGCGAGCACTATGCGTGCTGTTCTCGCAGCGATAAACTTGTTCCACCTCACAGCTTCTAACAGGGAAACAGAGCAAGCAGGGTGCAGCATACGTGCTGCACTTGTTGCAAACATGGAAAACAGACAGCCTAGCATCAGCAGCTCAGAAATCACTGCTAGAAGCAGAGAAATGCTGCAGGAGCATATTGGCTGGCTAGAAGAGCTGAAACCGCACATATGCTGCACAGAGAGCAAACCGCTGAAAAGAAGCACACAGAAGCGAGCACCGTGCGTGCTCTTCTCGCAGAGAGCAACTCCTTCCACTTGACAGCTTCTAACAGGGAAACAGAGCAAGCAGGGTGCAGCATACGTGCTGCACTTGTTGCAAACATGGAAAACAGACAGCCTAGCATCAGCAGCTCAGAAATCACTGATAGAAGCAGAGAAATGCAGCAGGAGCATATTGGCTGGCTAGAAGAGCTGAAACAGCACATATGCTGCACAGAGAGCAAACCGCTGAAAAGAAGCACACAGAAGCGAGCACCGTGCGTGCTCTTCTCGCAGAGAGCAACTTGTTCCACTTTCCAGCTTCTAACAGGGAAACAGAGCAAGCAGGGTGCTGCATACGTGCTGCACTTGTTGCAAACATGGAAAACAGACAGCCTAGCATCAGCAGCTCAGAAATCACTGATAGAAGCAGAGAAATGCTGCAGGAGCATATTGGCTGGCTAGAAGAGCTGAAACAGCACATATGCTGCACAGAGAGCAAAGCGCTGAAAAGAAGCACACAGAAGCGAGCACCGTGCGTGCTCTTCTCGCAGAGAGCAACTCCTTCCACTTGACAGCTTCTAACAGGGAAACAGAGCAAGCAGGGTGCAGCATACGTGCTGCACTTGTTGCAAACATGGAAAACAGACAGCCTAGCATCAGCAGCTCAGAAATCACTGCTAGAAGCAGAGAAATGCTGCAGGAGCATATTGGCTGGCTAGAAGAGCTGAAACCGCACATATGCTGCACAGAGAGCAAACCGCTGAAAAGAAGCACACAGAAGCGAGCACTATGCGTGCTGTTCTCGCAGCGAGCAACTTGTTCCACCTCACAGCTTCTAACAGGGAAACAGAGCAAGCAGGGTGCAGCATACGTGCTGCACTTGTTGCAAACATGGAAAACAGACAGCCTAGCATCAGCAGCTCAGAAATCACTGATAGAAGCAGAGAAATGCTGCAGGAGCATATTGGCTGGCTAGAAGAGGTGAAACCGCACATATGCTGCACAGAGAGCAAACCGCTGAAAAGAAGCACACAGAAGCGAGCACCGTGCGTGCTCTTCTCGCAGAGAGCAACTCCTTCCACTTGACAGCTTCTAACAGGGAAACAGAGCAAGCAGGGTGCAGCATACGTGCTGCACTTGTTGCAAACATGGAAAACAGACAGCCTAGCATCAGCAGCTCAGAAATCACTGCTAGAAGCAGAGAAATGCTGCAGGAGCATATTGGCTGGCTAGAAGAGCTGAAACCGCACATATGCTGCACAGAGAGCAAACCGCTGAAAAGAAGCACACAGAAGCGAGCACCGTGCGTGCTCTTCTCGCAGAGAGCAACTCCTTCCACTTGACAGCTTCTAACAGGGAAACAGAGCAAGCAGGGTGCAGCATACGTGCTGCACTTGTTGCAAACATGGAAAACAGACAGCCTAGCATCAGCAGCTCAGAAATCACTGATAGAAGCAGAGAAATGCTGCAGGAGCATATTGGCTGGCTAGAAGAGCTGAAACCGCACATATGCTGCACAGAGAGCAAACCGCTGAAAAGAAGCACACAGAAGCGAGCACCGTGCGTGCTCTTCTCGCAGAGAGCAACTCCTTCCACTTGACAGCTTCTAACAGGGAAACAGAGCAAGCAGGGTGCAGCATACGTGCTGCACTTGTTGCAAACATGGAAAACAGACAGCCTAGCATCAGCAGCTCAGAAATCACTGATAGAAGCAGAGAAATGCAGCAGGAGCATATTGGCTGGCTAGAAGAGCTGAAACAGCACATATGCTGCACAGAGAGCAAACCGCTGAAAAGAAGCACACAGAAGCGAGCACCGTGCGTGCTCTTCTCGCAGCGAGCAACTCCTTCCACTTGACAGCTTCTAACAGGGAAACAGAGCAAGCAGGGTGCAGCATACGTGCTGCACTTGTTGCAAACATGGAAAACAGACAGCCTAGCATCAGCAGCTCAGAAATCACTGATAGAAGCAGAGAAATGCTGCAGGAGCATATTGGCTGGCTAGAAGAGCTGAAACAGCACATATGCTGCACAGAGAGCAAACCGCTGAAAAGAAGCACACAGAAGCGAGCACTATGCGTGCTGTTCTCGCAGCGAGCAACTTGTTCCACTTTCCAGCTTCTAACAGGGAAACAGAGCAAGCAGGGTGCAGCATACGTGCTGCACTTGTTGCAAACATGGAAAACAGACAGCCTAGCATCAGCTGCTCAGAAATCACTGATAGAAGCAGAGAAATGCTGCAGGAGCATATTGGCTGGCTAGAAGAGGTGAAACCGCACATATGCTGCACAGAGAGCAAACCGCTGAAAAGAAGCACACAGAAGCGAGCACTATGCGTGCTGTTCTCGCAGAGAGAAACTTGTTCCACCTCACAGCTTCTAACAGGGAAACAGAGCAAGCAGGGTGCAGCATACGTGCTGCACTTGTTGCAAACATGGAAAACAGACAGCCTAGCATCAGCAGCTCAGAAATCACTGATAGAAGCAGAGAAATGCTGCAGGAGCATATTGGCTGGCTAGAAGAGGTGAAACCGCACATACGCTGCACAGAGAGCAAAGCGCTGAAAAGAAGCACACAGAAGCGAGCACTATGCGTGCTGTTCTCGCAGCGAGAAACTTGTTCCACCTCACAGCTTCTAACAGGGAAACAGAGCAAGCAGGGTGCAGCATACGTGCTGCACTTGTTGCAAACATGGAAAACAGACAGCCTAGCATCAGCAGCTCAGAAATCACTGATAGAAGCAGAGAAATGCTGCAGGAGCATATTGGCTGGCTAGAAGAGGTGAAACCGCACATATGCTGCACAGAGAGCAAACCGCTGAAAAGAAGCACACAGAAGCGAGCACTATGCGTGCTGTTCTCGCAGCGAGAAACTTGTTCCACCTCACAGCTTCTAACAGGGAAACAGAGCAAGCAGGGTGCAGCATACGTGCTGCACTTGTTGCAAACATGGAAAACAGACGGCCTAGCATCAGCAGCTCAGAAATCACTGCTAGAAGCAGAGAAATGCTGCAGGAGCATATTGGCTGGCTAGAAGAGGTGAAACCGCACATATGCTGCACAGAGAGCAAACCGCTGAAAAGAAGCACACAGAAGCGAGCACTATGCGTGCTGTTCTCGCAGCGAGAAACTTGTTCCACCTCACAGCTTCTAACAGGGAAACAGAGCAAGCAGGGTGCAGCATACGTGCTGCACTTGTTGCAAACATGGAAAACAGACAGCCTAGCATCAGCAGCTCAGAAATCACTGATAGAAGCAGAGAAATGCTGCAGGAGCATATTGGCTGCTTAGAAGAGGTGAAACCGCACATATGCTGCACAGAGAGCAAACCGCTGAAAAGAAGCACACAGAAGCGAGCACTATGCGTGCTGTTCTCGCAGCGAGAAACTTGTTCCACCTCACAGCTTCTAACAGGGAAACAGAGCAAGCAGGGTGCAGCATACGTGCTGCACTTGTTGCAAACATGGAAAACAGACAGCCTAGCATCAGCAGCTCAGAAATCACTGATAGAAGCAGAGAAATGCTGCAGGAGCATATTGGCTGGCTAGAAGAGGTGAAACCGCACATATGCTGCACAGAGAGCAAACCGCTGAAAAGAAGCACACAGAAGCGAGCACTATGCGTGCTGTTCTCGCAGCGAGAAACTTGTTCCACCTCACAGCTTCTAACAGGGAAACAGAGCAAGCAGGGTGCAGCATACGTGCTGCACTTGTTGCAAACATGGAAAACAGACAGCCTAGCATCAGCAGCTCAGAAATCACTGATAGAAGCAGAGAAATGCTGCAGGAGCATATTGGCTGCTTAGAAGAGGTGAAACCGCACATATGCTGCACAGAGAGCAAACCGCTGAAAAGAAGCACACAGAAGCGAGCACTATGCGTGCTGTTCTCGCAGCGAGAAACTTGTTCCACCTCACAGCTTCTAACAGGGAAACAGAGCAAGCAGGGTGCTGCATACGTGCTGCGCTTGTTGCAAACATGGAAAACAGACGGCCTAGCATCAGCAGCTCAGAAATCACTGATAGAAGCAGAGAAATGCTGCAGGAGCATATTGGCTGGCTAGAAGAGGTGAAACCGCACATACGCTGCACAGAGAGCAAACCGCTGAAAAGAAGCACACAGAAGCGAGCACTATGCGTGCTGTTCTCGCAGCGATAAACTTGTTCCACCTCACAGCTTCTAACAGGGAAACAGAGCAAGCAGGGTGCAGCATACGTGCTGCACTTGTTGCAAACATGGAAAACAGACAGCCTAGCATCAGCAGCTCAGAAATCACTGCTAGAAGCAGAGAAATGCTGCAGGAGCATATTGGCTGGCTAGAAGAGCTGAAACCGCACATATGCTGCACAGAGAGCAAACCGCTGAAAAGAAGCACACAGAAGCGAGCACCGTGCGTGCTCTTCTCGCAGCGATAAACTCCTTCCACTTGACAGCTTCTAACAGGGAAACAGAGCAAGCAGGGTGCAGCATACGTGCTGCACTTGTTGCAAACATGGAAAACAGACAGCCTAGCATCAGCAGCTCAGAAATCACTGATAGAAGCAGAGAAATGCAGCAGGAGCATATTGGCTGGCTAGAAGAGCTGAAACAGCACATATGCTGCACAGAGAGCAAACCGCTGAAAAGAAGCACACAGAAGCGAGCACCGTGCGTGCTCTTCTCGCAGAGAGCAACTTGTTCCACTTTCCAGCTTCTAACAGGGAAACAGAGCAAGCAGGGTGCTGCATACGTGCTGCACTTGTTGCAAACATGGAAAACAGACAGCCTAGCATCAGCAGCTCAGAAATCACTGATAGAAGCAGAGAAATGCTGCAGGAGCATATTGGCTGGCTAGAAGAGCTGAAACAGCACATATGCTGCACAGAGAGCAAAGCGCTGAAAAGAAGCACACAGAAGCGAGCACCGTGCGTGCTCTTCTCGCAGAGAGCAACTCCTTCCACTTGACAGCTTCTAACAGGGAAACAGAGCAAGCAGGGTGCAGCATACGTGCTGCACTTGTTGCAAACATGGAAAACAGACAGCCTAGCATCAGCAGCTCAGAAATCACTGCTAGAAGCAGAGAAATGCTGCAGGAGCATATTGGCTGGCTAGAAGAGCTGAAACCGCACATATGCTGCACAGAGAGCAAACCGCTGAAAAGAAGCACACAGAAGCGAGCACCGTGCGTGCTCTTCTCGCAGAGAGCAACTCCTTCCACTTGACAGCTTCTAACAGGGAAACAGAGCAAGCAGGGTGCAGCATACGTGCTGCACTTGTTGCAAACATGCAAAACAGACAGCCTAGCATCAGCAGCTCAGAACACTGCTAGAAGCAGAGAAATGCTGCAGGAGCATATTGGCTGGCTAGAAGAGCTGAAACCGCACATATGCTGCACAGAGAGCAAACCGCTGAAAAGAAGCACACAGAAGCGAGCACCGTGCGTGCTCTTCTCGCAGAGAGCAACTCCTTCCACTTGACAGCTTCTAACAGGGAAACAGAGCAAGCAGGGTGCAGCATACGTGCTGCACTTGTTGCAAACATGGAAAACAGACAGCCTAGCATCAGCAGCTCAGAAATCACTGCTAGAAGCAGAGAAATGCTGCAGGAGCATATTGGCTGGCTAGAAGAGCTGAAACCGCACATATGCTGCACAGAGAGCAAAGCGCTGAAAAGAAGCACACAGAAGCGAGCACCGTGCGTGCTCTTCTCGCAGAGAGCAACTCCTTCCACTTGACAGCTTCTAACAGGGAAACAGAGCAAGCAGGGTGCAGCATACGTGCTGCACTTGTTGCAAACATGGAAAACAGACAGCCTAGCATCAGCAGCTCAGAAATCACTGCTAGAAGCAGAGAAATGCTGCAGGAGCATATTGGCTGGCTAGAAGAGCTGAAACCGCACATATGCTGCACAGAGAGCAAACCGCTGAAAAGAAGCACACAGAAGCGAGCACCGTGCGTGCTCTTCTCGCAGAGAGCAACTCCTTCCACTTGACAGCTTCTAACAGGGAAACAGAGCAAGCAGGGTGCAGCATACGTGCTGCACTTGTTGCAAACATGGAAAACAGACAGCCTAGCATCAGCAGCTCAGAAATCACTGATAGAAGCAGAGAAATGCAGCAGGAGCATATTGGCTGGCTAGAAGAGCTGAAACAGCACATATGCTGCACAGAGAGCAAACCGCTGAAAAGAAGCACACAGAAGCGAGCACCGTGCGTGCTCTTCTCGCAGAGAGCAACTCCTTCCACTTGACAGCTTCTAACAGGGAAACAGAGCAAGCAGGGTGCAGCATACGTGCTGCACTTGTTGCAAACATGGAAAACAGACAGCCTAGCATCAGCAGCTCAGAAATCACTGATAGAAGCAGAGAAATGCTGCAGGAGCATATTGGCTGGCTAGAAGAGCTGAAACCGCACATATGCTGCACAGAGAGCAAACCGCTGAAAAGAAGCACACAGAAGCGAGCACTATGCGTGCTGTTCTCGCAGCGAGCAACTTGTTCCACTTTCCAGCTTCTAACAGGGAAACAGAGCAAGCAGGGTGCAGCATACGTGCTGCACTTGTTGCAAACATGGAAAACAGACAGCCTAGCATCAGCAGCTCAGAAATCACTGATAGAAGCAGAGAAATGCTGCAGGAGCATATTGGCTGGCTAGAAGAGGTGAAACCGCACATACGCTGCACAGAGAGCAAAGCGCTGAAAAGAAGCACACAGAAGCGAGCACTATGCGTGCTGTTCTCGCAGCGAGAAACTTGTTCCACCTCACAGCTTCTAACAGGGAAACAGAGCAAGCAGGGTGCAGCATACGTGCTGCACTTGTTGCAAACATGGAAAACAGACAGCCTAGCATCAGCAGCTCAGAAATCACTGCTAGAAGCAGAGAAATGCTGCAGGAGCATATTGGCTGGCTAGAAGAGGTGAAACCGCACATATGCTGCACAGAGAGCAAACCGCTGAAAAGAAGCACACAGAAGCGAGCACTATGCGTGCTGTTCTCGCAGCGAGAAACTTGTTCCACCTCACAGCTTCTAACAGGGAAACAGAGCAAGCAGGGTGCAGCATACGTGCTGCGCTTGTTGCAAACATGGAAAACAGACAGCCTAGCATCAGCAGCTCAGAAATCACTGATAGAAGCAGAGAAATGCTGCAGGAGCATATTGGCTGGCTAGAAGAGGTGAAACAGCACATATGCTGCACAGAGAGCAAAGCGCTGAAAAGAAGCACACAGAAGCGAGCACTATGCGTGCTGTTCTCGCAGCGAGAAACTTGTTCCACCTCACAGCTTCTAACAGGGAAACAGAGCAAGCAGGGTGCAGCATACGTGCTGCACTTGTTGCAAACATGCAAAACAGACAGCCTAGCATCAGCAGCTCAGAAATCACTGATAGAAGCAGAGAAATGCTGCAGGAGCATATTGGCTGGCTAGAAGAGCTGAAACCGCACATATGCTGCACAGAGAGCAAAGCGCTGAAAAGAAGCACACAGAAGCGAGCACTATGCGTGCTGTTCTCGCAGCGAGAAACTTGTTCCTCCTCACAGCTTCTAACAGGGAAACAGAGCAAGCAGGGTGCAGCATACGTGCTGCACTTGTTGCAAACATGGAAAACAGACAGCCTAGCATCAGCAGCTCAGAAATCACTGATAGAAGCAGAGAAATGCTGCAGGAGCATATTGGCTGCTTAGAAGAGGTGAAACCGCACATATGCTGCACAGAGAGCAAACCGCTGAAAAGAAGCACACAGAAGCGAGCACTATGCGTGCTGTTCTCGCAGCGAGAAACTTGTTCCACCTCACAGCTTCTAACAGGGAAACAGAGCAAGCAGGGTGCAGCATACGTGCTGCACTTGTTGCAAACATGGAAAACAGACAGCCTAGCATCAGCAGCTCAGAAATCACTGCTAGAAGCAGAGAAATGCTGCAGGAGCATATTGGCTGGCTAGAAGAGCTGAAACCGCACATATGCTGCACAGAGAGCAAAGCGCTGAAAAGAAGCACACAGAAGCGAGCACTAGGCATGCTGTTCTCGCAGCGAGAAACTTGTTCCACCTCACAGCTTCTAACAGGGAAACAGAGCAAGCAGGGTGCAGCATACGTGCTGCACTTGTTGCAAACATGGAAAACAGACAGCCTAGCATCAGCAGCTCAGAAATCACTGATAGAAGCAGAGAAATGCTGAAGGAGCATATTGGCTGGCTAGAAGAGGTGAAACCGCACATATGCTGCACAGAGAGCAAAGCGCTGAAAAGAAGCACACAGAAGCGAGCACTATGCGTGCTGTTCTCGCAGCGAGCAACTTGTTCCACTTTCCAGCTTCTAACAGGGAAACAGAGCAAGCAGGGTGCAGCATACGTGCTGCACTTGTTGCAAACATGGAAAACAGACAGCCTAGCATCAGCAGCTCAGAAATCACTGATAGAAGCAGAGAAATGCTGCAGGAGCATATTGGCTGGCTAGAAGAGCTGAAACCGCACATATGCTGCACAGAGAGCAAACCGCTGAAAAGAAGCACACAGAAGCGAGCACTATGCGTGCTGTTCTCGCAGCGAGAAACTTGTTCCACCTCACAGCTTCTAACAGGGAAACAGAGCAAGCAGGGTGCAGCATACGTGCTGCACTTGTTGCAAACATGGAAAACAGACAGCCTAGCATCAGCAGCTCAGAAATCACTGATAGAAGCAGAGAAATGCTGCAGGAGCATATTGGCTGCTTAGAAGAGGTGAAACCGCACATATGCTGCACAGAGAGCAAACCGCTGAAAAGAAGCACACAGAAGCGAGCACTATGCGTGCTGTTCTCGCAGCGAGAAACTTGTTCCACCTCACAGCTTCTAACAGGGAAACAGAGCAAGCAGGGTGCAGCATACGTGCTGCACTTGTTGCAAACATGGAAAACAGACAGCCTAGCATCAGCAGCTCAGAAATCACTGATAGAAGCAGAGAAATGCTGCAGGAGCATATTGGCTGGCTAGAAGAGGTGAAACCGCACATATGCTGCACAGAGAGCAAACCGCTGAAAAGAAGCACACAGAAGCGAGCACTATGCGTGCTGTTCTCGCAGCGAGCAACTTGTTCCACCTCACAGCTTCTAACAGGGAAACAGAGCAAGCAGGGTGCAGCATACGTGCTGCACTTGTTGCAAACATGCAAAACAGACAGCCTAGCATCAGCAGCTCAGAAATCACTGATAGAAGCAGAGAAATGCTGCAGGAGCATATTGGCTGGCTAGAAGAGGTGAAACCGCACATATGCTGCACAGAGAGCAAACCGCTGAAAAGAAGCACACAGAAGCGAGCACTATGCGTGCTGTTCTCGCAGCGAGCAACTTGTTCCACCTCACAGCTTCTAACAGGGAAACAGAGCAAGCAGGGTGCAGCATACGTGCTGCACTTGTTGCAAACATGGAAAACAGACAGCCTAGCATCAGCAGCTCAGAAATCACTGATAGAAGCAGAGAAATGCTGCAGGAGCATATTGGCTGCTTAGAAGAGGTGAAACCGCACATATGCTGCACAGAGAGCAAACCGCTGAAAAGAAGCACACAGAAGCGAGCACTATGCGTGCTGTTCTCGCAGCGAGAAACTTGTTCCACCTCACAGCTTCTAACAGGGAAACAGAGCAAGCAGGGTGCAGCATACGTGCTGCACTTGTTGCAAACATGGAAAACAGACAGCCTAGCATCAGCAGCTCAGAAATCACTGATAGAAGCAGAGAAATGCTGCAGGAGCATATTGGCTGGCTAGAAGAGGTGAAACCGCACATACGCTGCACAGAGAGCAAAGCGCTGAAAAGAAGCACACAGAAGCGAGCACTATGCGTGCTGTTCTCGCAGCGAGCAACTTGTTCCACCTCACAGCTTCTAACAGGGAAACAGAGCAAGCAGGGTGCTGCATACGTGCTGCGCTTGTTGCAAACATGGAAAACAGACGGCCTAGCATCAGCAGCTCAGAAATCACTGATAGAAGCAGAGAAATGCTGCAGGAGCATATTGGCTGGCTAGAAGAGGTGAAACCGCACATACGCTGCACAGAGAGCAAACCGCTGAAAAGAAGCACACAGAAGCGAGCACTATGCGTGCTGTTCTCGCAGCGATAAACTTGTTCCACCTCACAGCTTCTAACAGGGAAACAGAGCAAGCAGGGTGCAGCATACGTGCTGCACTTGTTGCAAACATGGAAAACAGACAGCCTAGCATCAGCAGCTCAGAAATCACTGCTAGAAGCAGAGAAATGCTGCAGGAGCATATTGGCTGGCTAGAAGAGCTGAAACCGCACATATGCTGCACAGAGAGCAAACCGCTGAAAAGAAGCACACAGAAGCGAGCACCGTGCGTGCTCTTCTCGCAGAGAGCAACTCCTTCCACTTGACAGCTTCTAACAGGGAAACAGAGCAAGCAGGGTGCAGCATACGTGCTGCACTTGTTGCAAACATGGAAAACAGACAGCCTAGCATCAGCAGCTCAGAAATCACTGATAGAAGCAGAGAAATGCTGCAGGAGCATATTGGCTGGCTAGAAGAGCTGAAACAGCACATATGCTGCACAGAGAGCAAACCGCTGAAAAGAAGCACACAGAAGCGAGCACTATGCGTGCTGTTCTCGCAGCGAGCAACTTGTTCCACTTTCCAGCTTCTAACAGGGAAACAGAGCAAGCAGGGTGCAGCATACGTGCTGCACTTGTTGCAAACATGGAAAACAGACAGCCTAGCATCAGCAGCTCAGAAATCACTGATAGAAGCAGAGAAATGCTGCAGGAGCATATTGGCTGGCTAGAAGAGGTGAAACCGCACATATGCTGCACAGAGAGCAAACCGCTGAAAAGAAGCACACAGAAGCGAGCACTATGCGTGCTGTTCTCGCAGCGAGAAACTTGTTCCACCTCACAGCTTCTAACAGGGAAACAGAGCAAGCAGGGTGCAGCATACGTGCTGCACTTGTTGCAAACATGGAAAACAGACAGCCTAGCATCAGCAGCTCAGAAATCACTGATAGAAGCAGAGAAATGCTGCAGGAGCATATTGGCTGGCTAGAAGAGGTGAAACAGCACATATGCTGCACAGAGAGCAAACCGCTGAAAAGAAGCACACAGAAGCGAGCACTATGCGTGCTGTTCTCGCAGCGAGCAACTTGTTCCACCTCACAGCTTCTAACAGGGAAACAGAGCAAGCAGGGTGCAGCATACGTGCTGCACTTGTTGCAAACATGGAAAACAGACGGCCTAGCATCAGCAGCTCAGAAATCACTGATAGAAGCAGAGAAATGCTGCAGGAGCATATTGGCTGGCTAGAAGAGGTGAAACCGCACATATGCTGCACAGAGAGCAAAGCGCTGAAAAGAAGCTCACAGAAGCGAGCACTATGCGTGCTGTTCTCGCAGCCAGCAACTTGTTCCACTTTCCAGCTTCTAACAGGGAAACAGAGCAAGCAGGGTGCAGCATACGTGCTGCACTTGTTGCAAACATGGAAAACAGACAGCCTAGCATCAGCAGCTCAGAAATCACTGATAGAAGCAGAGAAATGCTGCAGGAGCATATTGGCTGGCTAGAAGAGCTGAAACCGCACATATGCTGCACAGAGAGCAAAGCGCTGAAAAGAAGCACACAGAAGCGAGCACTATGCGTGCTGTTCTCGCAGCGAGAAACTTGTTCCTCCTCACAGCTTCTAACAGGGAAACAGAGCAAGCAGGGTGCAGCATACGTGCTGCACTTGTTGCAAACATGGAAAACAGACAGCCTAGCATCAGCAGCTCAGAAATCACTGATAGAAGCAGAGAAATGCTGCAGGAGCATATTGGCTGCTTAGAAGAGGTGAAACCGCACATATGCTGCACAGAGAGCAAACCGCTGAAAAGAAGCACACAGAAGCGAGCACTATGCGTGCTGTTCTCGCAGCGAGAAACTTGTTCCACCTCACAGCTTCTAACAGGGAAACAGAGCAAGCAGGGTGCAGCATACGTGCTGCACTTGTTGCAAACATGGAAAACAGACAGCCTAGCATCAGCAGCTCAGAAATCACTGCTAGAAGCAGAGAAATGCTGCAGGAGCATATTGGCTGGCTAGAAGAGCTGAAACCGCACATATGCTGCACAGAGAGCAAAGCGCTGAAAAGAAGCACACAGAAGCGAGCACTATGCGTGCTGTTCTCGCAGCGAGCAACTTGTTCCACCTCACAGCTTCTAACAGGGAAACAGAGCAAGCAGGGTGCAGCATACGTGCTGCACTTGTTGCAAACATGGAAAACAGACAGCCTAGCATCAGCAGCTCAGAAATCACTGATAGAAGCAGAGAAATGCTGCAGGAGCATATTGGCTGGCTAGAAGAGGTGAAACCGCACATATGCTGCACAGAGAGCAAACCGCTGAAAAGAAGCACACAGAAGCGAGCACTATGCGTGCTGTTCTCGCAGCGAGCAACTTGTTCCACCTCACAGCTTCTAACAGGGAAACAGAGCAAGCAGGGTGCAGCATACGTGCTGCACTTGTTGCAAACATGGAAAACAGACAGCCTAGCATCAGCAGCTCAGAAATCACTGATAGAAGCAGAGAAATGCTGCAGGAGCATATTGGCTGCTTAGAAGAGGTGAAACCGCACATATGCTGCACAGAGAGCAAACCGCTGAAAAGAAGCACACAGAAGCGAGCACTATGCGTGCTGTTCTCGCAGCGAGAAACTTGTTCCACCTCACAGCTTCTAACAGGGAAACAGAGCAAGCAGGGTGCAGCATACGTGCTGCACTTGTTGCAAACATGGAAAACAGACAGCCTAGCATCAGCAGCTCAGAAATCACTGATAGAAGCAGAGAAATGCTGCAGGAGCATATTGGCTGGCTAGAAGAGGTGAAACCGCACATACGCTGCACAGAGAGCAAAGCGCTGAAAAGAAGCACACAGAAGCGAGCACTATGCGTGCTGTTCTCGCAGCGAGCAACTTGTTCCACCTCACAGCTTCTAACAGGGAAACAGAGCAAGCAGGGTGCTGCATACGTGCTGCGCTTGTTGCAAACATGGAAAACAGACGGCCTAGCATCAGCAGCTCAGAAATCACTGCTAGAAGCAGAGAAATGCTGCAGGAGCATATTGGCTGGCTAGAAGAGGTGAAACCGCACATACGCTGCACAGAGAGCAAACCGCTGAAAAGAAGCACACAGAAGCGAGCACTATGCGTGCTGTTCTCGCAGCGATAAACTTGTTCCACCTCACAGCTTCTAACAGGGAAACAGAGCAAGCAGGGTGCAGCATACGTGCTGCACTTGTTGCAAACATGGAAAACAGACAGCCTAGCATCAGCAGCTCAGAAATCACTGCTAGAAGCAGAGAAATGCTGCAGGAGCATATTGGCTGGCTAGAAGAGCTGAAACCGCACATATGCTGCACAGAGAGCAAACCGCTGAAAAGAAGCACACAGAAGCGAGCACCGTGCGTGCTCTTCTCGCAGAGAGCAACTCCTTCCACTTGACAGCTTCTAACAGGGAAACAGAGCAAGCAGGGTGCAGCATACGTGCTGCACTTGTTGCAAACATGGAAAACAGACAGCCTAGCATCAGCAGCTCAGAAATCACTGATAGAAGCAGAGAAATGCAGCAGGAGCATATTGGCTGGCTAGAAGAGCTGAAACAGCACATATGCTGCACAGAGAGCAAAGCGCTGAAAAGAAGCACACAGAAGCGAGCACCGTGCGTGCTCTTCTCGCAGAGAGCAACTTGTTCCACTTTCCAGCTTCTAACAGGGAAACAGAGCAAGCAGGGTGCTGCATACGTGCTGCACTTGTTGCAAACATGGAAAACAGACAGCCTAGCATCAGCAGCTCAGAAATCACTGATAGAAGCAGAGAAATGCTGCAGGAGCATATTGGCTGGCTAGAAGAGCTGAAACAGCACATATGCTGCACAGAGAGCAAAGCGCTGAAAAGAAGCACACAGAAGCGAGCACCGTGCGTGCTCTTCTCGCAGAGAGCAACTCCTTCCACTTGACAGCTTCTAACAGGGAAACAGAGCAAGCAGGGTGCAGCATACGTGCTGCACTTGTTGCAAACATGGAAAACAGACAGCCTAGCATCAGCAGCTCAGAAATCACTGCTAGAAGCAGAGAAATGCTGCAGGAGCATATTGGCTGGCTAGAAGAGCTGAAACCGCACATATGCTGCACAGAGAGCAAACCGCTGAAAAGAAGCACACAGAAGCGAGCACCGTGCGTGCTGTTCTCGCAGCGAGCAACTTGTTCCACCTCACAGCTTCTAACAGGGAAACAGAGCAAGCAGGGTGCAGCATACGTGCTGCACTTGTTGCAAACATGGAAAACAGACAGCCTAGCATCAGCAGCTCAGAAATCACTGCTAGAAGCAGAGAAATGCTGCAGGAGCATATTGGCTGGCTAGAAGAGGTGAAACCGCACATATGCTGCACAGAGAGCAAACCGCTGAAAAGAAGCACACAGAAGCGAGCACCGTGCGTGCTCTTCTCGCAGAGAGCAACTCCTTCCACTTGACAGCTTCTAACAGGGAAACAGAGCAAGCAGGGTGCAGCATACGTGCTGCACTTGTTGCAAACATGGAAAACAGACAGCCTAGCATCAGCAGCTCAGAAATCACTGCTAGAAGCAGAGAAATGCTGCAGGAGCATATTGGCTGGCTAGAAGAGCTGAAACCGCACATATGCTGCACAGAGAGCAAACCGCTGAAAAGAAGCACACAGAAGCGAGCACCGTGCGTGCTCTTCTCGCAGAGAGCAACTCCTTCCACTTGACAGCTTCTAACAGGGAAACAGAGCAAGCAGGGTGCAGCATACGTGCTGCACTTGTTGCAAACATGGAAAACAGACAGCCTAGCATCAGCAGCTCAGAAATCACTGATAGAAGCAGAGAAATGCTGCAGGAGCATATTGGCTGGCTAGAAGAGCTGAAACCGCACATATGCTGCACAGAGAGCAAACCGCTGAAAAGAAGCACACAGAAGCGAGCACCGTGCGTGCTCTTCTCGCAGAGAGCAACTCCTTCCACTTGACAGCTTCTAACAGGGAAACAGAGCAAGCAGGGTGCAGCATACGTGCTGCACTTGTTGCAAACATGGAAAACAGACAGCCTAGCATCAGCAGCTCAGAAATCACTGATAGAAGCAGAGAAATGCAGCAGGAGCATATTGGCTGGCTAGAAGAGCTGAAACAGCACATATGCTGCACAGAGAGCAAACCGCTGAAAAGAAGCACACAGAAGCGAGCACCGTGCGTGCTCTTCTCGCAGCGAGCAACTCCTTCCACTTGACAGCTTCTAACAGGGAAACAGAGCAAGCAGGGTGCAGCATACGTGCTGCACTTGTTGCAAACATGGAAAACAGACAGCCTAGCATCAGCAGCTCAGAAATCACTGATAGAAGCAGAGAAATGCTGCAGGAGCATATTGGCTGGCTAGAAGAGCTGAAACAGCACATATGCTGCACAGAGAGCAAACCGCTGAAAAGAAGCACACAGAAGCGAGCACTATGCGTGCTGTTCTCGCAGCGAGCAACTTGTTCCACTTTCCAGCTTCTAACAGGGAAACAGAGCAAGCAGGGTGCAGCATACGTGCTGCACTTGTTGCAAACATGGAAAACAGACAGCCTAGCATCAGCTGCTCAGAAATCACTGATAGAAGCAGAGAAATGCTGCAGGAGCATATTGGCTGGCTAGAAGAGGTGAAACCGCACATATGCTGCACAGAGAGCAAACCGCTGAAAAGAAGCACACAGAAGCGAGCACTATGCGTGCTGTTCTCGCAGAGAGAAACTTGTTCCACCTCACAGCTTCTAACAGGGAAACAGAGCAAGCAGGGTGCAGCATACGTGCTGCACTTGTTGCAAACATGGAAAACAGACAGCCTAGCATCAGCAGCTCAGAAATCACTGATAGAAGCAGAGAAATGCTGCAGGAGCATATTGGCTGGCTAGAAGAGGTGAAACCGCACATACGCTGCACAGAGAGCAAAGCGCTGAAAAGAAGCACACAGAAGCGAGCACTATGCGTGCTGTTCTCGCAGCGAGAAACTTGTTCCACCTCACAGCTTCTAACAGGGAAACAGAGCAAGCAGGGTGCAGCATACGTGCTGCACTTGTTGCAAACATGGAAAACAGACAGCCTAGCATCAGCAGCTCAGAAATCACTGATAGAAGCAGAGAAATGCTGCAGGAGCATATAGGCTGGCTAGAAGAGGTGAAACCGCACATATGCTGCACAGAGAGCAAACCGCTGAAAAGAAGCACACAGAAGCGAGCACTATGCGTGCTGTTCTCGCAGCGAGAAACTTGTTCCACCTCACAGCTTCTAACAGGGAAACAGAGCAAGCAGGGTGCAGCATACGTGCTGCACTTGTTGCAAACATGGAAAACAGACGGCCTAGCATCAGCAGCTCAGAAATCACTGCTAGAAGCAGAGAAATGCTGCAGGAGCATATTGGCTGGCTAGAAGAGGTGAAACCGCACATATGCTGCACAGAGAGCAAACCGCTGAAAAGAAGCACACAGAAGCGAGCACTATGCGTGCTGTTCTCGCAGCGAGCAACTTGTTCCACCTCACAGCTTCTAACAGGGAAACAGAGCAAGCAGGGTGCAGCATACGTGCTGCACTTGTTGCAAACATGGAAAACAGACAGCCTAGCATCAGCAGCTCAGAAATCACTGATAGAAGCAGAGAAATGCTGCAGGAGCATATTGGCTGCTTAGAAGAGGTGAAACCGCACATATGCTGCACAGAGAGCAAACCGCTGAAAAGAAGCACACAGAAGCGAGCACTATGCGTGCTGTTCTCGCAGCGAGAAACTTGTTCCACCTCACAGCTTCTAACAGGGAAACAGAGCAAGCAGGGTGCAGCATACGTGCTGCACTTGTTGCAAACATGGAAAACAGACAGCCTAGCATCAGCAGCTCAGAAATCACTGATAGAAGCAGAGAAATGCTGCAGGAGCATATTGGCTGGCTAGAAGAGGTGAAACCGCACATATGCTGCACAGAGAGCAAACCGCTGAAAAGAAGCACACAGAAGCGAGCACTATGCGTGCTGTTCTCGCAGCGAGCAACTTGTTCCACCTCACAGCTTCTAACAGGGAAACAGAGCAAGCAGGGTGCAGCATACGTGCTGCACTTGTTGCAAACATGGAAAACAGACAGCCTAGCATCAGCAGCTCAGAAATCACTGATAGAAGCAGAGAAATGCTGCAGGAGCATATTGGCTGGCTAGAAGAGGTGAAACCGCACATATGCTGCACAGAGAGCAAACCGCTGAAAAGAAGCACACAGAAGCGAGCACTATGCGTGCTGTTCTCGCAGCGAGAAACTTGTTCCACCTCACAGCTTCTAACAGGGAAACAGAGCAAGCAGGGTGCAGCATACGTGCTGCACTTGTTGCAAACATGGAAAACAGACAGCCTAGCATCAGCAGCTCAGAAATCACTGATAGAAGCAGAGAAATGCTGCAGGAGCATATTGGCTGCTTAGAAGAGGTGAAACCGCACATATGCTGCACAGAGAGCAAACCGCTGAAAAGAAGCACACAGAAGCGAGCACTATGCGTGCTGTTCTCGCAGCGAGAAACTTGTTCCACCTCACAGCTTCTAACAGGGAAACAGAGCAAGCAGGGTGCTGCATACGTGCTGCGCTTGTTGCAAACATGGAAAACAGACGGCCTAGCATCAGCAGCTCAGAAATCACTGATAGAAGCAGAGAAATGCTGCAGGAGCATATTGGCTGGCTAGAAGAGGTGAAACCGCACATACGCTGCACAGAGAGCAAACCGCTGAAAAGAAGCACACAGAAGCGAGCACTATGCGTGCTGTTCTCGCAGCGATAAACTTGTTCCACCTCACAGCTTCTAACAGGGAAACAGAGCAAGCAGGGTGCAGCATACGTGCTGCACTTGTTGCAAACATGGAAAACAGACAGCCTAGCATCAGCAGCTCAGAAATCACTGCTAGAAGCAGAGAAATGCTGCAGGAGCATATTGGCTGGCTAGAAGAGCTGAAACCGCACATATGCTGCACAGAGAGCAAACCGCTGAAAAGAAGCACACAGAAGCGAGCACCGTGCGTGCTCTTCTCGCAGCGATAAACTCCTTCCACTTGACAGCTTCTAACAGGGAAACAGAGCAAGCAGGGTGCAGCATACGTGCTGCACTTGTTGCAAACATGGAAAACAGACAGCCTAGCATCAGCAGCTCAGAAATCACTGATAGAAGCAGAGAAATGCAGCAGGAGCATATTGGCTGGCTAGAAGAGCTGAAACAGCACATATGCTGCACAGAGAGCAAACCGCTGAAAAGAAGCACACAGAAGCGAGCACCGTGCGTGCTCTTCTCGCAGAGAGCAACTTGTTCCACTTTCCAGCTTCTAACAGGGAAACAGAGCAAGCAGGGTGCTGCATACGTGCTGCACTTGTTGCAAACATGGAAAACAGACAGCCTAGCATCAGCAGCTCAGAAATCACTGATAGAAGCAGAGAAATGCTGCAGGAGCATATTGGCTGGCTAGAAGAGCTGAAACAGCACATATGCTGCACAGAGAGCAAAGCGCTGAAAAGAAGCACACAGAAGCGAGCACCGTGCGTGCTCTTCTCGCAGAGAGCAACTCCTTCCACTTGACAGCTTCTAACAGGGAAACAGAGCAAGCAGGGTGCAGCATACGTGCTGCACTTGTTGCAAACATGGAAAACAGACAGCCTAGCATCAGCAGCTCAGAAATCACTGCTAGAAGCAGAGAAATGCTGCAGGAGCATATTGGCTGGCTAGAAGAGCTGAAACCGCACATATGCTGCACAGAGAGCAAACCGCTGAAAAGAAGCACACAGAAGCGAGCACCGTGCGTGCTCTTCTCGCAGAGAGCAACTCCTTCCACTTGACAGCTTCTAACAGGGAAACAGAGCAAGCAGGGTGCAGCATACGTGCTGCACTTGTTGCAAACATGCAAAACAGACAGCCTAGCATCAGCAGCTCAGAAATCACTGCTAGAAGCAGAGAAATGCTGCAGGAGCATATTGGCTGGCTAGAAGAGCTGAAACCGCACATATGCTGCACAGAGAGCAAACCGCTGAAAAGAAGCACACAGAAGCGAGCACCGTGCGTGCTCTTCTCGCAGAGAGCAACTCCTTCCACTTGACAGCTTCTAACAGGGAAACAGAGCAAGCAGGGTGCAGCATACGTGCTGCACTTGTTGCAAACATGGAAAACAGACAGCCTAGCATCAGCAGCTCAGAAATCACTGCTAGAAGCAGAGAAATGCTGCAGGAGCATATTGGCTGGCTAGAAGAGCTGAAACCGCACATATGCTGCACAGAGAGCAAAGCGCTGAAAAGAAGCACACAGAAGCGAGCACCGTGCGTGCTCTTCTCGCAGAGAGCAACTCCTTCCACTTGACAGCTTCTAACAGGGAAACAGAGCAAGCAGGGTGCAGCATACGTGCTGCACTTGTTGCAAACATGGAAAACAGACAGCCTAGCATCAGCAGCTCAGAAATCACTGCTAGAAGCAGAGAAATGCTGCAGGAGCATATTGGCTGGCTAGAAGAGCTGAAACCGCACATATGCTGCACAGAGAGCAAACCGCTGAAAAGAAGCACACAGAAGCGAGCACCGTGCGTGCTCTTCTCGCAGAGAGCAACTCCTTCCACTTGACAGCTTCTAACAGGGAAACAGAGCAAGCAGGGTGCAGCATACGTGCTGCACTTGTTGCAAACATGGAAAACAGACAGCCTAGCATCAGCAGCTCAGAAATCACTGATAGAAGCAGAGAAATGCAGCAGGAGCATATTGGCTGGCTAGAAGAGCTGAAACAGCACATATGCTGCACAGAGAGCAAACCGCTGAAAAGAAGCACACAGAAGCGAGCACCGTGCGTGCTCTTCTCGCAGAGAGCAACTCCTTCCACTTGACAGCTTCTAACAGGGAAACAGAGCAAGCAGGGTGCAGCATACGTGCTGCACTTGTTGCAAACATGGAAAACAGACAGCCTAGCATCAGCAGCTCAGAAATCACTGATAGAAGCAGAGAAATGCTGCAGGAGCATATTGGCTGGCTAGAAGAGCTGAAACAGCACATATGCTGCACAGAGAGCAAACCGCTGAAAAGAAGCACACAGAAGCGAGCACTATGCGTGCTGTTCTCGCAGCGAGCAACTTGTTCCACTTTCCAGCTTCTAACAGGGAAACAGAGCAAGCAGGGTGCAGCATACGTGCTGCACTTGTTGCAAACATGGAAAACAGACAGCCTAGCATCAGCAGCTCAGAAATCACTGATAGAAGCAGAGAAATGCTGCAGGAGCATATTGGCTGGCTAGAAGAGGTGAAACCGCACATACGCTGCACAGAGAGCAAAGCGCTGAAAAGAAGCACACAGAAGCGAGCACTATGCGTGCTGTTCTCGCAGCGAGAAACTTGTTCCACCTCACAGCTTCTAAAAGGGAAACAGAGCAAGCAGGGTGCAGCATACGTGCTGCACTTGTTGCAAACATGGAAAACAGACAGCCTAGCATCAGCAGCTCAGAAATCACTGCTAGAAGCAGAGAAATGCTGCAGGAGCATATTGGCTGGCTAGAAGAGGTGAAACCGCACATATGCTGCACAGAGAGCAAACCGCTGAAAAGAAGCACACAGAAGCGAGCACTATGCGTGCTGTTCTCGCAGCGAGAAACTTGTTCCACCTCACAGCTTCTAACAGGGAAACAGAGCAAGCAGGGTGCAGCATACGTGCTGCGCTTGTTGCAAACATGGAAAACAGACGGCCTAGCATCAGCAGCTCAGAAATCACTGATAGAAGCAGAGAAATGCTGCAGGAGCATATTGGCTGGCTAGAAGAGGTGAAACCGCACATACGCTGCACAGAGAGCAAAGCGCTGAAAAGAAGCACACAGAAGCGAGCACTATGCGTGCTGTTCTCGCAGCGAGCAACTTGTTCCACCTCACAGCTTCTAAAAGGGAAACAGAGCAAGCAGGGTGCAGCATACGTGCTGCACTTGTTGCAAACATGGAAAACAGACAGCCTAGCATCAGCAGCTCAGAAATCACTGCTAGAAGCAGAGAAATGCTGCAGGAGCATATTGGCTGGCTAGAAGAGGTGAAACCGCACATATGCTGCACAGAGAGCAAACCGCTGAAAAGAAGCACACAGAAGCGAGCACTATGCGTGCTGTTCTCGCAGCGAGAAACTTGTTCCACCTCACAGCTTCTAACAGGGAAACAGAGCAAGCAGGGTGCAGCATACGTGCTGCGCTTGTTGCAAACATGGAAAACAGACGGCCTAGCATCAGCAGCTCAGAAATCACTGATAGAAGCAGAGAAATGCTGCAGGAGCATATTGGCTGGCTAGAAGAGGTGAAACCGCACATACGCTGCACAGAGAGCAAACCGCTGAAAAGAAGCACACAGAAGCGAGCACTAGGCATGCTGTTCTCGCAGCGAGAAACTTGTTCTACCTCACAGCTTCTAACAGGGAAACAGAGCAAGCAGGGTGCAGCATACGTGCTGCACTTGTTGCAAACATGGAAAACAGACAGCCTAGCATCAGCAGCTCAGAAATCACTGATAGAAGCAGAGAAATGCTGCAGGAGCATATTGGCTGGCTAGAAGAGGTGAAACCGCACATGTGCTGCACAGAGAGCAAACCGCTGAAAAGAAGCACACAGAAGCGAGCACTATGCGTGCTGTTCTCGCAGCGAGAAACTTGTTCCACCTCACAGCTTCTAACAGGGAAACAGAGCAAGCAGGGTGCAGCATACGTGCTGCACTTGTTGCAAACATGGAAAACAGACAGCCTAGCATCAGCAGCTCAGAAATCACTGATAGAAGCAGAGAAATGCTGCAGGAGCATATTGGCTGGCTAGAAGAGCTGAAACCGCACATACGCTGCACAGAGAGCAAAGCGCTGAAAAGAAGCACACAGAAGCGAGCACTATGCGTGCTGTTCTCGCAGCGAGCAACTTGTTCCACCTCACAGCTTCTAACAGGGAAACAGAGCAAGCAGGGTGCAGCATACGTGCTGCACTTGTTGCAAACATGGAAAACAGACAGCCTAGCATCAGCAGCTCAGAAATCACTGATAGAAGCAGAGAAATGCTGCAGGAGCATATTGGCTGGCTAGAAGAGGTGAAACCGCACATATGCTGCACAGAGAGCAAACCGCTGAAAAGAAGCACACAGAAGCGAGCACTATGCGTGCTGTTCTCGCAGCGAGAAATTTGTTCCACCTCACAGCTTCTAACAGGGAAACAGAGCAAGCAGGGTGCAGCATACGTGCTGCACTTGTTGCAAACATGCAAAACAGACAGCCTAGCATCAGCAGCTCAGAAATCACTGCTAGAAGCAGAGAAATGCTGCAGGAGCATATTGGCTGGCTAGAAGAGCTGAAAACGCACATATGCTGCACAGAGAGCAAAGCGCTGAAAAGAAGCACACAGAAGCGAGCACTATGCATGCTGTTCTCGCAGCGAGCAACTTGTTCCACCTCACAGCTTCTAACAGGGAAACAGAGCAAGCAGGGTGCAGCATACGTGCTGCACTTGTTGCAAACATGGAAAACAGACAGCCTAGCATCAGCAGCTCAGAAATCACTGATAGAAGCAGAGAAATGCTGAAGGAGCATATTGGCTGGCTAGAAGAGGTGAAACCGCACATATGCTGCACAGAGAGCAAACCGCTGAAAAGAAGCACACAGAAGCGAGCACTATGCGTGCTGTTCTCGCAGCGAGCAACTTGTTCCACTTTCCAGCTTCTAACAGGGAAACAGAGCAAGCAGGGTGCAGCATACGTGCTGCACTTGTTGCAAACATGGAAAACAGACAGCCTAGCATCAGCAGCTCAGAAATCACTGATAGAAGCAGAGAAATGCTGCAGGAGCATATTGGCTGGCTAGAAGAGGTGAAACCGCACATATGCTGCACAGAGAGCAAACCGCTGAAAAGAAGCACACAGAAGCGAGCACTATGCGTGCTGTTCTCGCAGCGAGAAACTTGTTCCACCTCACAGCTTCTAACAGGGAAACAGAGCAAGCAGGGTGCAGCATACGTGCTGCACTTGTTGCAAACATGGAAAACAGACAGCCTAGCATCAGCAGCTCAGAAATCACTGATAGAAGCAGAGAAATGCTGCAGGAGCATATTGGCTGGCTAGAAGAGGTGAAACCGCACATATGCTGCACAGAGAGCAAAGCGCTGAAAAGAAGCACACAGAAGCGAGCACTATGCGTGCTGTTCTCGCAGCGAGCAACTTGTTCCACCTCACAGCTTCTAACAGGGAAACAGAGCAAGCAGGGTGCAGCATACGTGCTGCACTTGTTGCAAACATGGAAAACAGACAGCCTAGCATCAGCAGCTCAGAAATCACTGCTAGAAGCAGAGAAATGCTGCAGGAGCATATTGGCTGGCTAGAAGAGGTGAAACCGCACATACGCTGCACAGAGAGCAAAGCGCTGAAAAGAAGCACACAGAAGCGAGCACTATGCGTGCTGTTCTCGCAGCGAGAAACTTGTTCCACCTCACAGCTTCTAACAGGGAAACAGAGCAAGCAGGGTGCAGCATACGTGCTGCACTTGTTGCAAACATGCAAAACAGACAGCCTAGCATCAGCAGCTCAGAAATCACTGATAGAAGCAGAGAAATGCTGCAGGAGCATATTGGCTGGCTAGAAGAGCTGAAACCGCACATATGCTGCACAGAGAGCAAAGCGCTGAAAAGAAGCACACAGAAGCGAGCACTAGGCATGCTGTTCTCGCAGCGAGCAACTTGTTCCACCTCACAGCTTCTAACAGGGAAACAGAGCAAGCAGGGTGCAGCATACGTGCTGCACTTGTTGCAAACATGGAAAACAGACAGCCTAGCATCAGCAGCTCAGAAATCACTGCTAGAAGCAGAGAAATGCTGCAGGAGCATATTGGCTGGCTAGAAGAGGTGAAACCGCACATATGCTGCACAGAGAGCAAACCGCTGAAAAGAAGCACACAGAAGCGAGCACTATGCGTGCTGTTCTCGCAGAGAGCAACTTGTTCCACTTTCCAGCTTCTAACAGGGAAACAGAGCAAGCAGGGTGCAGCATACGTGCTGCACTTGTTGCAAACATGGAAAACAGACAGCCTAGCATCAGCAGCTCAGAAATCACTGATAGAAGCAGAGAAATGCTGCAGGAGCATATTGGCTGGCTAGAAGAGGTGAAACCGCACATATGCTGCACAGAGAGCAAACCGCTGAAAAGAAGCACACAGAAGCGAGCACTATGCGTGCTGTTCTCGCAGCGAGAAACTTGTTCCACCTCACAGCTTCTAACAGGGAAACAGAGCAAGCAGGGTGCAGCATACGTGCTGCACTTGTTGCAAACATGGAAAACAGACAGCCTAGCATCAGCAGCTCAGAAATCACTGATAGAAGCAGAGAAATGCTGCAGGAGCATATTGGCTGGCTAGAAGAGGTGAAACAGCACATATGCTGCACAGAGAGCAAACCGCTGAAAAGAAGCACACAGAAGCGAGCACTATGCGTGCTGTTCTCGCAGCGAGAAACTTGTTCCACCTCACAGCTTCTAACAGGGAAACAGAGCAAGCAGGGTGCAGCATACGTGCTGCACTTGTTGCAAACATGGAAAACAGACGGCCTAGCATCAGCAGCTCAGAAATCACTGATAGAAGCAGAGAAATGCTGCAGGAGCATATTGGCTGGCTAGAAGAGGTGAAACCGCACATATGCTGCACAGAGAGCAAAGCGCTGAAAAGAAGCTCACAGAAGCGAGCACTATGCGTGCTGTTCTCGCAGCCAGCAACTTGTTCCACTTTCCAGCTTCTAACAGGGAAACAGAGCAAGCAGGGTGCAGCATACGTGCTGCACTTGTTGCAAACATAGAAAACAGACAGCCTAGCATCAGCAGCTCAGAAATCACTGATAGAAGCAGAGAAATGCTGCAGGAGCATATTGGCTGGCTAGAAGAGGTGAAACCGCACATACGCTGCACAGAGAGCAAACCGCTGAAAAGAAGCACACAGAAGCGAGCACTATGCGTGCTGTTCTCGCAGCGAGCAACTTGTTCCACCTCAGAGCTTCTAACAGGGAAACAGAGCAAGCAGGGTGCAGCATACGTGCTGCACTTGTTGCAAACATGGAAAACAGACAGCCTAGCATCAGCAGCTCAGAAATCACTGATAGAAGCAGAGAAATGCTGCAGGAGCATATTGGCTGGCTAGAAGAGCTGAAACCGCACATATGCTGCACAGAGAGCAAACCGCTGAAAAGAAGCACACAGAAGCGAGCACTATGCGTGCTGTTCTCGCAGCGAGAAACTTGTTCCACCTCACAGCTTCTAACAGGGAAACAGAGCAAGCAGGGTGCAGCATACGTGCTGCACTTGTTGCAAACATGCAAAACAGACAGCCTAGCATCAGCAGCTCAGAAATCACTGATAGAAGCAGAGAAATGCTGCAGGAGCATATTGGCTGGCTAGAAGAGCTGAAACCGCACATATGCTGCACAGAGAGCAAAGCGCTGAAAAGAAGCACACAGAAGCGAGCACTATGCGTGCTGTTCTCGCAGCGAGAAACTTGTTCCTCCTCACAGCTTCTAACAGGGAAACAGAGCAAGCAGGGTGCAGCATACGTGCTGCACTTGTTGCAAACATGGAAAACAGACAGCCTAGCATCAGCAGCTCAGAAATCACTGATAGAAGCAGAGAAATGCTGCAGGAGCATATTGGCTGCTTAGAAGAGGTGAAACCGCACATATGCTGCACAGAGAGCAAACCGCTGAAAAGAAGCACACAGAAGCGAGCACTATGCGTGCTGTTCTCGCAGCGAGAAACTTGTTCCACCTCACAGCTTCTAACAGGGAAACAGAGCAAGCAGGGTGCAGCATACGTGCTGCACTTGTTGCAAACATGGAAAACAGACAGCCTAGCATCAGCAGCTCAGAAATCACTGCTAGAAGCAGAGAAATGCTGCAGGAGCATATTGGCTGGCTAGAAGAGCTGAAACCGCACATATGCTGCACAGAGAGCAAAGCGCTGAAAAGAAGCACACAGAAGCGAGCACTAGGCATGCTGTTCTCGCAGCGAGAAACTTGTTCCACCTCACAGCTTCTAACAGGGAAACAGAGCAAGCAGGGTGCAGCATACGTGCTGCACTTGTTGCAAACATGGAAAACAGACAGCCTAGCATCAGCAGCTCAGAAATCACTGATAGAAGCAGAGAAATGCTGAAGGAGCATATTGGCTGGCTAGAAGAGGTGAAACCGCACATATGCTGCACAGAGAGCAAACCGCTGAAAAGAAGCACACAGAAGCGAGCACTATGCGTGCTGTTCTCGCAGCGAGCAACTTGTTCCACTTTCCAGCTTCTAACAGGGAAACAGAGCAAGCAGGGTGCAGCATACGTGCTGCACTTGTTGCAAACATGGAAAACAGACAGCCTAGCATCAGCAGCTCAGAAATCACTGATAGAAGCAGAGAAATGCTGCAGGAGCATATTGGCTGGCTAGAAGAGCTGAAACCGCACATATGCTGCACAGAGAGCAAACCGCTGAAAAGAAGCACACAGAAGCGAGCACTATGCGTGCTGTTCTCGCAGCGAGAAACTTGTTCCACCTCACAGCTTCTAACAGGGAAACAGAGCAAGCAGGGTGCAGCATACGTGCTGCACTTGTTGCAAACATGGAAAACAGACAGCCTAGCATCAGCAGCTCAGAAATCACTGCTAGAAGCAGAGAAATGCTGCAGGAGCATATTGGCTGGCTAGAAGAGGTGAAACCGCACATATGCTGCACAGAGAGCAAAGCGCTGAAAAGAAGCACACAGAAGCGAGCACTATGCGTGCTGTTCTCGCAGCGAGCAACTTGTTCCACCTCACAGCTTCTAACAGGGAAACAGAGCAAGCAGGGTGCAGCATACGTGCTGCACTTGTTGCAAACATGGAAAACAGACAGCCTAGCATCAGCAGCTCAGAAATCACTGCTAGAAGCAGAGAAATGCTGCAGGAGCATATTGGCTGGCTAGAAGAGGTGAAACCGCACATACGCTGCACAGAGAGCAAAGCGCTGAAAAGAAGCACACAAAAGCAAGCACTATGCGTGCTGTTCTCGCAGCGAGAAACTTGTTCCACCTCACAGCTTCTAACAGGGAAACAGAGCAAGCAGGGTGCAGCATACGTGCTGCACTTGTTGCAAACATGGAAAACAGACAGCCTATCATCAGCAGCTCAGAAATCACTGATAGAAGCAGAGAAATGCTGCAGGAGCATATTGGCTGGCTAGAAGAGGTGAAACCGCACATATGCTGCACAGAGAGCAAACCGCTGAAAAGAAGCACACAGAAGCGAGCACTATGCATGCTGTTCTCGCAGCGAGCAACTTGTTCCACTTTCCAGCTTCTAACAGGGAAACAGAGCAAGCAGGGTGCAGCATACGTGCTGCACTTGTTGCAAACATGGAAAACAGACAGCCTAGCATCAGCAGCTCAGAAATCACTGATAGAAGCAGAGAAATGCTGAAGGAGCATATTGGCTGGCTAGAAGAGGTGAAACCGCACATATGCTGCACAGAGAGCAAACCGCTGAAAAGAAGCACACAGAAGCGAGCACTATGCGTGCTGTTCTCGCAGCGAGAAACTTGATCCACCTCACAGCTTCTAACAGGGAAACAGAGCAAGCAGGGTGCAGCATACGTGCTGCACTTGTTGCAAACATGGAAAACAGACAGCCTAGCATCAGCAGCTCAGAAATCACTGATAGAAGCAGAGAAATGCTGCAGGAGCATATTGGCTGGCTAGAAGAGGTGAAACCGCACATACGCTGCACAGAGAGCAAAGCGCTGAAAAGAAGCACACAGAAGCGAGCACTATGCGTGCTGTTCTCGCAGCGAGCAACTTGTTCCACCTCACAGCTTCTAACAGGGAAACAGAGCAAGCAGGGTGCAGCATACGTGCTGCACTTGTTGCAAACATAGAAAACAGACAGCCTAGCATCAGCAGCTCAGAAATCACTGATAGAAGCAGAGAAATGCTGCAGGAGCATATTGGCTGGCTAGAAGAGGTGAAACAGCACATATGCTGCACAGAGAGCAAACCGCTGAAAAGAAGCACACAGAAGCGAGCACTATGCGTGCTGTTCTCGCAGCGAGAAACTTGTTCCACCTCACAGCTTCTAACAGGGAAACAGAGCAAGCAGGGTGCAGCATACGTGCTGCACTTGTTGCAAACATGGAAAACAGACGGCCTAGCATCAGCAGCTCAGAAATCACTGATAGAAGCAGAGAAATGCTGCAGGAGCATATTGGCTGGCTAGAAGAGGTGAAACCGCACATATGCTGCACAGAGAGCAAAGCGCTGAAAAGAAGCTCACAGAAGCGAGCACTATGCGTGCTGTTCTCGCAGCCAGCAACTTGTTCCACTTTCCAGCTTCTAACAGGGAAACAGAGCAAGCAGGGTGCAGCATACGTGCTGCACTTGTTGCAAACATGGAAAACAGACAGCCTAGCATCAGCAGCTCAGAAATCACTGATAGAAGCAGAGAAATGCTGCAGGAGCATATTGGCTGGCTAGAAGAGGTGAAACCGCACATACGCTGCACAGAGAGCAAACCGCTGAAAAGAAGCACACAGAAGCGAGCACTATGCGTGCTGTTCTCGCAGCGAGCAACTTGTTCCACCTCAGAGCTTCTAACAGGGAAACAGAGCAAGCAGGGTGCAGCATACGTGCTGCACTTGTTGCAAACATGGAAAACAGACAGCCTAGCATCAGCAGCTCAGAAATCACTGATAGAAGCAGAGAAATGCTGCAGGAGCATATTGGCTGGCTAGAAGAGGTGAAACCGCACATATGCTGCACAGAGAGCAAAGCGCTGAAAAGAAGCACACAGAAGCGAGCACTATGCGTGCTGTTCTCGCAGCGAGAAACTTGTTCCACCTCACAGCTTCTAACAGGGAAACAGAGCAAGCAGGGTGCAGCATACGTGCTGCACTTGTTGCAAACATGCAAAACAGACAGCCTAGCATCAGCAGCTCAGAAATCACTGATAGAAGCAGAGAAATGCTGCAGGAGCATATTGGCTGGCTAGAAGAGCTGAAACCGCACATATGCTGCACAGAGAGCAAAGCGCTGAAAAGAAGCACACAGAAGCGAGCACTATGCGTGCTGTTCTCGCAGAGAGCAACTTGTTCCACTTTCCAGCTTCTAACAGGGAAACAGAGCAAGCAGGGTGCAGCATACGTGCTGCACTTGTTGCAAACATGGAAAACAGACAGCCTAGCATCAGCAGCTCAGAAATCACTGATAGAAGCAGAGAAATGCTGCAGGAGCATATTGGCTGGCTAGAAGAGGTGAAACCGCACATATGCTGCACAGAGAGCAAACCGCTGAAAAGAAGCACACAGAAGCGAGCACTATGCGTGCTGTTCTCGCAGCGAGAAACTTGTTCCACCTCACAGCTTCTAACAGGGAAACAGAGCAAGCAGGGTGCAGCATACGTGCTGCACTTGTTGCAAACATGGAAAACAGACAGCCTAGCATCAGCAGCTCAGAAATCACTGATAGAAGCAGAGAAATGCTGCAGGAGCATATTGGCTGGCTAGAAGAGGTGAAACAGCACATATGCTGCACAGAGAGCAAACCGCTGAAAAGAAGCACACAGAAGCGAGCACTATGCGTGCTGTTCTCGCAGCGAGAAACTTGTTCCACCTCACAGCTTCTAACAGGGAAACAGAGCAAGCAGGGTGCAGCATACGTGCTGCACTTGTTGCAAACATGGAAAACAGACGGCCTAGCATCAGCAGCTCAGAAATCACTGATAGAAGCAGAGAAATGCTGCAGGAGCATATTGGCTGGCTAGAAGAGGTGAAACCGCACATATGCTGCACAGAGAGCAAAGCGCTGAAAAGAAGCTCACAGAAGCGAGCACTATGCGTGCTGTTCTCGCAGCCAGCAACTTGTTCCACTTTCCAGCTTCTAACAGGGAAACAGAGCAAGCAGGGTGCAGCATACGTGCTGCACTTGTTGCAAACATAGAAAACAGACAGCCTAGCATCAGCAGCTCAGAAATCACTGATAGAAGCAGAGAAATGCTGCAGGAGCATATTGGCTGGCTAGAAGAGGTGAAACCGCACATACGCTGCACAGAGAGCAAACCGCTGAAAAGAAGCACACAGAAGCGAGCACTATGCGTGCTGTTCTCGCAGCGAGCAACTTGTTCCACCTCAGAGCTTCTAACAGGGAAACAGAGCAAGCAGGGTGCAGCATACGTGCTGCACTTGTTGCAAACATGGAAAACAGACAGCCTAGCATCAGCAGCTCAGAAATCACTGATAGAAGCAGAGAAATGCTGCAGGAGCATATTGGCTGGCTAGAAGAGCTGAAACCGCACATATGCTGCACAGAGAGCAAACCGCTGAAAAGAAGCACACAGAAGCGAGCACTATGCGTGCTGTTCTCGCAGCGAGAAACTTGTTCCACCTCACAGCTTCTAACAGGGAAACAGAGCAAGCAGGGTGCAGCATACGTGCTGCACTTGTTGCAAACATGCAAAACAGACAGCCTAGCATCAGCAGCTCAGAAATCACTGATAGAAGCAGAGAAATGCTGCAGGAGCATATTGGCTGGCTAGAAGAGCTGAAACCGCACATATGCTGCACAGAGAGCAAAGCGCTGAAAAGAAGCACACAGAAGCGAGCACTATGCGTGCTGTTCTCGCAGCGAGAAACTTGTTCCTCCTCACAGCTTCTAACAGGGAAACAGAGCAAGCAGGGTGCAGCATACGTGCTGCACTTGTTGCAAACATGGAAAACAGACAGCCTAGCATCAGCAGCTCAGAAATCACTGATAGAAGCAGAGAAATGCTGCAGGAGCATATTGGCTGCTTAGAAGAGGTGAAACCGCACATATGCTGCACAGAGAGCAAACCGCTGAAAAGAAGCACACAGAAGCGAGCACTATGCGTGCTGTTCTCGCAGCGAGAAACTTGTTCCACCTCACAGCTTCTAACAGGGAAACAGAGCAAGCAGGGTGCAGCATACGTGCTGCACTTGTTGCAAACATGGAAAACAGACAGCCTAGCATCAGCAGCTCAGAAATCACTGCTAGAAGCAGAGAAATGCTGCAGGAGCATATTGGCTGGCTAGAAGAGCTGAAACCGCACATATGCTGCACAGAGAGCAAAGCGCTGAAAAGAAGCACACAGAAGCGAGCACTAGGCATGCTGTTCTCGCAGCGAGAAACTTGTTCCACCTCACAGCTTCTAACAGGGAAACAGAGCAAGCAGGGTGCAGCATACGTGCTGCACTTGTTGCAAACATGGAAAACAGACAGCCTAGCATCAGCAGCTCAGAAATCACTGATAGAAGCAGAGAAATGCTGAAGGAGCATATTGGCTGGCTAGAAGAGGTGAAACCGCACATATGCTGCACAGAGAGCAAACCGCTGAAAAGAAGCACACAGAAGCGAGCACTATGCGTGCTGTTCTCGCAGCGAGCAACTTGTTCCACTTTCCAGCTTCTAACAGGGAAACAGAGCAAGCAGGGTGCAGCATACGTGCTGCACTTGTTGCAAACATGGAAAACAGACAGCCTAGCATCAGCAGCTCAGAAATCACTGATAGAAGCAGAGAAATGCTGCAGGAGCATATTGGCTGGCTAGAAGAGCTGAAACCGCACATATGCTGCACAGAGAGCAAACCGCTGAAAAGAAGCACACAGAAGCGAGCACTATGCGTGCTGTTCTCGCAGCGAGAAACTTGTTCCACCTCACAGCTTCTAACAGGGAAACAGAGCAAGCAGGGTGCAGCATACGTGCTGCACTTGTTGCAAACATGGAAAACAGACAGCCTAGCATCAGCAGCTCAGAAATCACTGCTAGAAGCAGAGAAATGCTGCAGGAGCATATTGGCTGGCTAGAAGAGGTGAAACCGCACATATGCTGCACAGAGAGCAAAGCGCTGAAAAGAAGCACACAGAAGCGAGCACTATGCGTGCTGTTCTCGCAGCGAGCAACTTGTTCCACCTCACAGCTTCTAACAGGGAAACAGAGCAAGCAGGGTGCAGCATACGTGCTGCACTTGTTGCAAACATGGAAAACAGACAGCCTAGCATCAGCAGCTCAGAAATCACTGCTAGAAGCAGAGAAATGCTGCAGGAGCATATTGGCTGGCTAGAAGAGGTGAAACCGCACATACGCTGCACAGAGAGCAAAGCGCTGAAAAGAAGCACACAAAAGCAAGCACTATGCGTGCTGTTCTCGCAGCGAGAAACTTGTTCCACCTCACAGCTTCTAACAGGGAAACAGAGCAAGCAGGGTGCAGCATACGTGCTGCACTTGTTGCAAACATGGAAAACAGACAGCCTATCATCAGCAGCTCAGAAATCACTGATAGAAGCAGAGAAATGCTGCAGGAGCATATTGGCTGGCTAGAAGAGGTGAAACCGCACATATGCTGCACAGAGAGCAAACCGCTGAAAAGAAGCACACAGAAGCGAGCACTATGCATGCTGTTCTCGCAGCGAGCAACTTGTTCCACTTTCCAGCTTCTAACAGGGAAACAGAGCAAGCAGGGTGCAGCATACGTGCTGCACTTGTTGCAAACATGGAAAACAGACAGCCTAGCATCAGCAGCTCAGAAATCACTGATAGAAGCAGAGAAATGCTGAAGGAGCATATTGGCTGGCTAGAAGAGGTGAAACCGCACATATGCTGCACAGAGAGCAAACCGCTGAAAAGAAGCACACAGAAGCGAGCACTATGCGTGCTGTTCTCGCAGCGAGAAACTTGATCCACCTCACAGCTTCTAACAGGGAAACAGAGCAAGCAGGGTGCAGCATACGTGCTGCACTTGTTGCAAACATGGAAAACAGACAGCCTAGCATCAGCAGCTCAGAAATCACTGATAGAAGCAGAGAAATGCTGCAGGAGCATATTGGCTGGCTAGAAGAGGTGAAACCGCACATACGCTGCACAGAGAGCAAAGCGCTGAAAAGAAGCACACAGAAGCGAGCACTATGCGTGCTGTTCTCGCAGCGAGCAACTTGTTCCACCTCACAGCTTCTAACAGGGAAACAGAGCAAGCAGGGTGCAGCATACGTGCTGCACTTGTTGCAAACATAGAAAACAGACAGCCTAGCATCAGCAGCTCAGAAATCACTGATAGAAGCAGAGAAATGCTGCAGGAGCATATTGGCTGGCTAGAAGAGGTGAAACAGCACATATGCTGCACAGAGAGCAAACCGCTGAAAAGAAGCACACAGAAGCGAGCACTATGCGTGCTGTTCTCGCAGCGAGAAACTTGTTCCACCTCACAGCTTCTAACAGGGAAACAGAGCAAGCAGGGTGCAGCATACGTGCTGCACTTGTTGCAAACATGGAAAACAGACGGCCTAGCATCAGCAGCTCAGAAATCACTGATAGAAGCAGAGAAATGCTGCAGGAGCATATTGGCTGGCTAGAAGAGGTGAAACCGCACATATGCTGCACAGAGAGCAAAGCGCTGAAAAGAAGCTCACAGAAGCGAGCACTATGCGTGCTGTTCTCGCAGCCAGCAACTTGTTCCACTTTCCAGCTTCTAACAGGGAAACAGAGCAAGCAGGGTGCAGCATACGTGCTGCACTTGTTGCAAACATGGAAAACAGACAGCCTAGCATCAGCAGCTCAGAAATCACTGATAGAAGCAGAGAAATGCTGCAGGAGCATATTGGCTGGCTAGAAGAGGTGAAACCGCACATACGCTGCACAGAGAGCAAACCGCTGAAAAGAAGCACACAGAAGCGAGCACTATGCGTGCTGTTCTCGCAGCGAGCAACTTGTTCCACCTCAGAGCTTCTAACAGGGAAACAGAGCAAGCAGGGTGCAGCATACGTGCTGCACTTGTTGCAAACATGGAAAACAGACAGCCTAGCATCAGCAGCTCAGAAATCACTGATAGAAGCAGAGAAATGCTGCAGGAGCATATTGGCTGGCTAGAAGAGGTGAAACCGCACATATGCTGCACAGAGAGCAAAGCGCTGAAAAGAAGCACACAGAAGCGAGCACTATGCGTGCTGTTCTCGCAGCGAGAAACTTGTTCCACCTCACAGCTTCTAACAGGGAAACAGAGCAAGCAGGGTGCAGCATACGTGCTGCACTTGTTGCAAACATGCAAAACAGACAGCCTAGCATCAGCAGCTCAGAAATCACTGATAGAAGCAGAGAAATGCTGCAGGAGCATATTGGCTGGCTAGAAGAGCTGAAACCGCACATATGCTGCACAGAGAGCAAAGCGCTGAAAAGAAGCACACAGAAGCGAGCACTATGCGTGCTGTTCTCGCAGCGAGAAACTTGTTCCTCCTCACAGCTTCTAACAGGGAAACAGAGCAAGCAGGGTGCAGCATACGTGCTGCACTTGTTGCAAACATGGAAAACAGACAGCCTAGCATCAGCAGCTCAGAAATCACTGATAGAAGCAGAGAAATGCTGCAGGAGCATATTGGCTGCTTAGAAGAGGTGAAACCGCACATATGCTGCACAGAGAGCAAACCGCTGAAAAGAAGCACACAGAAGCGAGCACTATGCGTGCTGTTCTCGCAGCGAGAAACTTGTTCCACCTCACAGCTTCTAACAGGGAAACAGAGCAAGCAGGGTGCAGCATACGTGCTGCACTTGTTGCAAACATGGAAAACAGACAGCCTAGCATCAGCAGCTCAGAAATCACTGATAGAAGCAGAGAAATGCTGCAGGAGCATATTGGCTGGCTAGAAGAGGTGAAACAGCACATATGCTGCACAGAGAGCAAACCGCTGAAAAGAAGCACACAGAAGCGAGCACTATGCGTGCTGTTCTCGCAGCCAGCAACTTGTTCCACCTCACAGCTTCTAACAGGGAAACAGAGCAAGCAGGGTGCAGCATACGTGCTGCACTTGTTGCAAACATGGAAAACAGACAGCCTAGCATCAGCAGCTCAGAAATCACTGATAGAAGCAGAGAAATGCTGCAGGAGCATATTGGCTGGCTAGAAGAGGTGAAACCGCACATACGCTGCACAGAGAGCAAAGCGCTGAAAAGAAGCACACAGAAGCGAGCACTATGCGTGCTGTTCTCGCAGCGAGCAACTTGTTCCACCTCACAGCTTCTAACAGGGAAACAGAGCAAGCAGGGTGCAGCATACGTGCTGCACTTGTTGCAAACATGGAAAACAGACAGCCTATCATCAGCAGCTCAGAAATCACTGATAGAAGCAGAGAAATGCTGCAGGAGCATATTGGCTGGCTAGAAGAGGTGAAACCGCACATACGCTGCACAGAGAGCAAACCGCTGAAAAGAAGCACACAGAAGCGAGCACTATGCGTGCTGTTCTCGCAGCGAGCAACTTGTTCCACCTCACAGCTTCTAACAGGGAAACAGAGCAAGCAGGGTGCAGCATACGTGCTGCACTTGTTGCAAACATGGAAAACAGACAGCCTAGCATCAGCAGCTCAGAAATCACTGATAGAAGCAGAGAAATGCTGCAGGAGCATATTGGCTGGCTAGAAGAGGTGAAACCGCACATACGCTGCACAGAGAGCAAAGCGCTGAAAAGAAGCACACAGAAGCGAGCACTATGCGTGCTGTTCTCGCAGCGAGAAACTTGTTCCACCTCACAGCTTCTAACAGGGAAACAGAGCAAGCAGGGTGCAGCATACGTGCTGCACTTGTTGCAAACATGGAAAACAGACAGCCTAGCATCAGCAGCTCAGAAATCACTGATAGAAGCAGAGAAATGCTGCAGGAGCATATTGGCTGCTTAGAAGAGGTGAAACCGCACATATGCTGCACAGAGAGCAAACCGCTGAAAAGAAGCACACAGAAGCGAGCACTATGCGTGCTGTTCTCGCAGCGAGAAACTTGTTCCACCTCACAGCTTCTAACAGGGAAACAGAGCAAGCAGGGTGCAGCATACGTGCTGCACTTGTTGCAAACATGGAAAACAGACAGCCTAGCATCAGCAGCTCAGAAATCACTGATAGAAGCAGAGAAATGCTGCAGGAGCATATTGGCTGGCTAGAAGAGGTGAAACCGCACATACGCTGCACAGAGAGCAAAGCGCTGAAAAGAAGCACACAGAAGCGAGCACTATGCGTGCTGTTCTCGCAGCGAGCAACTTGTTCCACCTCACAGCTTCTAACAGGGAAACAGAGCAAGCAGGGTGCAGCATACGTGCTGCGCTTGTTGCAAACATGGAAAACAGACGGCCTAGCATCAGCAGCTCAGAAATCACTGATAGAAGCAGAGAAATGCTGCAGGAGCATATTGGCTGGCTAGAAGAGGTGAAACCGCACATACGCTGCACAGAGAGCAAACCGCTGAAAAGAAGCACACAGAAGCGAGCACTATGCGTGCTGTTCTTGCAGCGATAAACTTGTTCCACCTCACAGCTTCTAACAGGGAAACAGAGCAAGCAGGGTGCAGCATACGTGCTGCACTTGTTGCAAACATGGAAAACAGACAGCCTAGCATCAGCAGCTCAGAAATCACTGCTAGAAGCAGAGAAATGCTGCAGGAGCATATTGGCTGGCTAGAAGAGCTGAAACCGCACATATGCTGCACAGAGAGCAAAGCGCTGAAAAGAAGCACACAGAAGCGAGCACCGTGCCTTGCTCTTCTCGCAGAGAGCAACTCCTTCCACTTGACAGCTTCTAACAGGGAAACAGAGCAAGCAGGGTGCAGCATACGTGCTGCACTTGTTGCAAACATGGAAAACAGACAGCCTAGCATCAGCAGCTCAGAAATCACTGATAGAAGCAGAGAAATGCTGCAGGAGCATATTGGCTGGCTAGAAGAGCTGAAACAGCACATATGCTGCACAGAGAGCAAAGCGCTGAAAAGAAGCACACAGAAGCGAGCACCGTGCGTGCTCTTCTCGCAGAGAGCAACTCCTTCCACTTGACAGCTTCTAACAGGGAAACAGAGCAAGCAGGGTGCAGCATACGTGCTGCACTTGTTGCAAACATGGAAAACAGACAGCCTAGCATCAGCAGCTCAGAAATCACTGCTAGAAGCAGAGAAATGCTGCAGGAGCATATTGGCTGGCTAGAAGAGCTGAAACCGCACATATGCTGCACAGAGAGCAAACCGCTGAAAAGAAGCACACAGAAGCGAGCACCGTGCGTGCTGTTCTCGCAGCGAGCAACTTGTTCCACCTCACAGCTTCTAACAGGGAAACAGAGCAAGCAGGGTGCAGCATACGTGCTGCACTTGTTGCAAACATGGAAAACAGACAGCCTAGCATCAGCAGCTCAGAAATCACTGATAGAAGCAGAGAAATGCTGCAGGAGCATATTGGCTGGCTAGAAGAGGTGAAACCGCACATATGCTGCACAGAGAGCAAACCGCTGAAAAGAAGCACACAGAAGCGAGCACCGTGCGTGCTCTTCTCGCAGAGAGCAACTCCTTCCACTTGACAGCTTCTAACAGGGAAACAGAGCAAGCAGGGTGCAGCATACGTGCTGCACTTGTTGCAAACATGGAAAACAGACAGCCTAGCATCAGCAGCTCAGAAATCACTGCTAGAAGCAGAGAAATGCTGCAGGAGCATATTGGCTGGCTAGAAGAGCTGAAACCGCACATATGCTGCACAGAGAGCAAAGCGCTGAAAAGAAGCACACAGAAGCGAGCACCGTGCGTGCTCTTCTCGCAGAGAGCAACTCCTTCCACTTGACAGCTTCTAACAGGGAAACAGAGCAAGCAGGGTGCAGCATACGTGCTGCACTTGTTGCAAACATGGAAAACAGACAGCCTAGCATCAGCAGCTCAGAAATCACTGCTAGAAGCAGAGAAATGCTGCAGGAGCATATTGGCTGGCTAGAAGAGCTGAAACCGCACATATGCTGCACAGAGAGCAAACCGCTGAAAAGAAGCACACAGAAGCGAGCACCGTGCGTGCTCTTCTCGCAGAGAGCAACTCCTTCCACTTGACAGCTTCTAACAGGGAAACAGAGCAAGCAGGGTGCAGCATACGTGCTGCACTTGTTGCAAACATGGAAAACAGACAGCCTAGCATCAGCAGCTCAGAAATCACTGATAGAAGCAGAGAAATGCAGCAGGAGCATATTGGCTGGCTAGAAGAGCTGAAACAGCACATATGCTGCACAGAGAGCAAACCGCTGAAAAGAAGCACACAGAAGCGAGCACCGTGCGTGCTCTTCTCGCAGCGAGCAACTCCTTCCACTTGACAGCTTCTAACAGGGAAACAGAGCAAGCAGGGTGCAGCATACGTGCTGCACTTGTTGCAAACATGGAAAACAGACAGCCTAGCATCAGCAGCTCAGAAATCACTGCTAGAAGCAGAGAAATGCTGCAGGAGCATATTGGCTGGCTAGAAGAGCTGAAACAGCACATATGCTGCACAGAGAGCAAACCGCTGAAAAGAAGCACACAGAAGCGAGCACTATGCGTGCTGTTCTCGCAGCGAGCAACTTGTTCCACTTTCCAGCTTCTAACAGGGAAACAGAGCAAGCAGGGTGCAGCATACGTGCTGCACTTGTTGCAAACATGGAAAACAGACAGCCTAGCATCAGCTGCTCAGAAATCACTGATAGAAGCAGAGAAATGCTGCAGGAGCATATTGGCTGGCTAGAAGAGGTGAAACCGCACATATGCTGCACAGAGAGCAAACCGCTGAAAAGAAGCACACAGAAGCGAGCACTATGCGTGCTGTTCTCGCAGAGAGAAACTTGTTCCACCTCACAGCTTCTAACAGGGAAACAGAGCAAGCAGGGTGCAGCATACGTGCTGCACTTGTTGCAAACATGGAAAACAGACAGCCTAGCATCAGCAGCTCAGAAATCACTGATAGAAGCAGAGAAATGCTGCAGGAGCATATTGGCTGGCTAGAAGAGGTGAAACCGCACATACGCTGCACAGAGAGCAAAGCGCTGAAAAGAAGCACACAGAAGCGAGCACTATGCGTGCTGTTCTCGCAGCGAGAAACTTGTTCCACCTCACAGCTTCTAACAGGGAAACAGAGCAAGCAGGGTGCAGCATACGTGCTGCACTTGTTGCAAACATGGAAAACAGACAGCCTAGCATCAGCAGCTCAGAAATCACTGATAGAAGCAGAGAAATGCTGCAGGAGCATATTGGCTGGCTAGAAGAGGTGAAACCGCACATATGCTGCACAGAGAGCAAACCGCTGAAAAGAAGCACACAGAAGCGAGCACTATGCGTGCTGTTCTCGCAGCGAGAAACTTGTTCCACCTCACAGCTTCTAACAGGGAAACAGAGCAAGCAGGGTGCAGCATACGTGCTGCACTTGTTGCAAACATGGAAAACAGACGGCCTAGCATCAGCAGCTCAGAAATCACTGCTAGAAGCAGAGAAATGCTGCAGGAGCATATTAGCTGGCTAGAAGAGGTGAAACCGCACATATGCTGCACAGAGAGCAAACCGCTGAAAAGAAGCACACAGAAGCGAGCACTATGCGTGCTGTTCTCGCAGCGAGAAACTTGTTCCACCTCACAGCTTCTAACAGGGAAACAGAGCAAGCAGGGTGCAGCATACGTGCTGCACTTGTTGCAAACATGGAAAACAGACAGCCTAGCATCAGCAGCTCAGAAATCACTGATAGAAGCAGAGAAATGCTGCAGGAGCATATTGGCTGCTTAGAAGAGGTGAAACCGCACATATGCTGCACAGAGAGCAAACCGCTGAAAAGAAGCACACAGAAGCGAGCACTATGCGTGCTGTTCTCGCAGCGAGAAACTTGTTCCACCTCACAGCTTCTAACAGGGAAACAGAGCAAGCAGGGTGCAGCATACGTGCTGCACTTGTTGCAAACATGGAAAACAGACAGCCTAGCATCAGCAGCTCAGAAATCACTGATAGAAGCAGAGAAATGCTGCAGGAGCATATTGGCTGGCTAGAAGAGGTGAAACCGCACATATGCTGCACAGAGAGCAAACCGCTGAAAAGAAGCACACAGAAGCGAGCACTATGCGTGCTGTTCTCGCAGCCAGCAACTTGTTCCACCTCACAGCTTCTAACAGGGAAACAGAGCAAGCAGGGTGCAGCATACGTGCTGCACTTGTTGCAAACATGGAAAACAGACAGCCTAGCATCAGCAGCTCAGAAATCACTGATAGAAGCAGAGAAATGCTGCAGGAGCATATTGGCTGGCTAGAAGAGGTGAAACCGCACATATGCTGCACAGAGAGCAAACCGCTGAAAAGAAGCACACAGAAGCGAGCACTATGCGTGCTGTTCTCGCAGCGAGAAACTTGTTCCACCTCACAGCTTCTAACAGGGAAACAGAGCAAGCAGGGTGCAGCATACGTGCTGCACTTGTTGCAAACATGGAAAACAGACAGCCTAGCATCAGCAGCTCAGAAATCACTGATAGAAGCAGAGAAATGCTGCAGGAGCATATTGGCTGCTTAGAAGAGGTGAAACCGCACATATGCTGCACAGAGAGCAAACCGCTGAAAAGAAGCACACAGAAGCGAGCACTATGCGTGCTGTTCTCGCAGCGAGAAACTTGTTCCACCTCACAGCTTCTAACAGGGAAACAGAGCAAGCAGGGTGCTGCATACGTGCTGCGCTTGTTGCAAACATGGAAAACAGACGGCCTAGCATCAGCAGCTCAGAAATCACTGATAGAAGCAGAGAAATGCTGCAGGAGCATATTGGCTGGCTAGAAGAGGTGAAACCGCACATACGCTGCACAGAGAGCAAACCGCTGAAAAGAAGCACACAGAAGCGAGCACTATGCGTGCTGTTCTCGCAGCGATAAACTTGTTCCACCTCACAGCTTCTAACAGGGAAACAGAGCAAGCAGGGTGCAGCATACGTGCTGCACTTGTTGCAAACATGGAAAACAGACAGCCTAGCATCAGCAGCTCAGAAATCACTGCTAGAAGCAGAGAAATGCTGCAGGAGCATATTGGCTGGCTAGAAGAGCTGAAACCGCACATATGCTGCACAGAGAGCAAACCGCTGAAAAGAAGCACACAGAAGCGAGCACCGTGCGTGCTCTTCTCGCAGCGATAAACTCCTTCCACTTGACAGCTTCTAACAGGGAAACAGAGCAAGCAGGGTGCAGCATACGTGCTGCACTTGTTGCAAACATGCAAAACAGACAGCCTAGCATCAGCAGCTCAGAAATCACTGCTAGAAGCAGAGAAATGCTGCAGGAGCATATTGGCTGGCTAGAAGAGCTGAAACCGCACATATGCTGCACAGAGAGCAAACCGCTGAAAAGAAGCACACAGAAGCGAGCACCGTGCGTGCTCTTCTCGCAGAGAGCAACTCCTTCCACTTGACAGCTTCTAACAGGGAAACAGAGCAAGCAGGGTGCAGCATACGTGCTGCACTTGTTGCAAACATGGAAAACAGACAGCCTAGCATCAGCAGCTCAGAAATCACTGCTAGAAGCAGAGAAATGCTGCAGGAGCATATTGGCTGGCTAGAAGAGCTGAAACCGCACATATGCTGCACAGAGAGCAAAGCGCTGAAAAGAAGCACACAGAAGCGAGCACCGTGCGTGCTCTTCTCGCAGAGAGCAACTCCTTCCACTTGACAGCTTCTAACAGGGAAACAGAGCAAGCAGGGTGCAGCATACGTGCTGCACTTGTTGCAAACATGGAAAACAGACAGCCTAGCATCAGCAGCTCAGAAATCACTGCTAGAAGCAGAGAAATGCTGCAGGAGCATATTGGCTGGCTAGAAGAGCTGAAACCGCACATATGCTGCACAGAGAGCAAACCGCTGAAAAGAAGCACACAGAAGCGAGCACCGTGCGTGCTCTTCTCGCAGAGAGCAACTCCTTCCACTTGACAGCTTCTAACAGGGAAACAGAGCAAGCAGGGTGCAGCATACGTGCTGCACTTGTTGCAAACATGGAAAACAGACAGCCTAGCATCAGCAGCTCAGAAATCACTGATAGAAGCAGAGAAATGCAGCAGGAGCATGTTGGCTGGCTAGAAGAGCTGAAACAGCACATATGCTGCACAGAGAGCAAACCGCTGAAAAGAAGCACACAGAAGCGAGCACCGTGCGTGCTCTTCTCGCAGAGAGCAACTCCTTCCACTTGACAGCTTCTAACAGGGAAACAGAGCAAGCAGGGTGCAGCATACGTGCTGCACTTGTTGCAAACATGGAAAACAGACAGCCTAGCATCAGCAGCTCAGAAATCACTGATAGAAGCAGAGAAATGCTGCAGGAGCATATTGGCTGGCTAGAAGAGCTGAAACAGCACATATGCTGCACAGAGAGCAAACCGCTGAAAAGAAGCACACAGAAGCGAGCACTATGCGTGCTGTTCTCGCAGCGAGCAACTTGTTCCACTTTCCAGCTTCTAACAGGGAAACAGAGCAAGCAGGGTGCAGCATACGTGCTGCACTTGTTGCAAACATGGAAAACAGACAGCCTAGCATCAGCTGCTCAGAAATCACTGATAGAAGCAGAGAAATGCTGCAGGAGCATATTGGCTGGCTAGAAGAGGTGAAACCGCACATATGCTGCACAGAGAGCAAACCGCTGAAAAGAAGCACACAGAAGCGAGCACTATGCGTGCTGTTCTCGCAGAGAGAAACTTGTTCCACCTCACAGCTTCTAACAGGGAAACAGAGCAAGCAGGGTGCAGCATACGTGCTGCACTTGTTGCAAACATGGAAAACAGACAGCCTAGCATCAGCAGCTCAGAAATCACTGATAGAAGCAGAGAAATGCTGCAGGAGCATATTGGCTGGCTAGAAGAGGTGAAACCGCACATACGCTGCACAGAGAGCAAAGCGCTGAAAAGAAGCACACAGAAGCGAGCACTATGCGTGCTGTTCTCGCAGCGAGAAACTTGTTCCACCTCACAGCTTCTAACAGGGAAACAGAGCAAGCAGGGTGCAGCATACGTGCTGCACTTGTTGCAAACATGGAAAACAGACAGCCTAGCATCAGCAGCTCAGAAATCACTGCTAGAAGCAGAGAAATGCTGCAGGAGCATATTGGCTGGCTAGAAGAGGTGAAACCGCACATATGCTGCACAGAGAGCAAACCGCTGAAAAGAAGCACACAGAAGCGAGCACTATGCGTGCTGTTCTCGCAGCGAGAAACTTGTTCCACCTCACAGCTTCTAACAGGGAAACAGAGCAAGCAGGGTGCAGCATACGTGCTGCGCTTGTTGCAAACATGGAAAACAGACGGCCTAGCATCAGCAGCTCAGAAATCACTGATAGAAGCAGAGAAATGCTGCAGGAGCATATTGGCTGGCTAGAAGAGGTGAAACCGCACATACGCTGCACAGAGAGCAAACCGCTGAAAAGAAGCACACAGAAGCGAGCACTATGCGTGCTGTTCTCGCAGCGATAAACTTGTTCCACCTCACAGCTTCTAACAGGGAAACAGAGCAAGCAGGGTGCAGCATACGTGCTGCACTTGTTGCAAACATGGAAAACAGACAGCCTAGCATCAGCAGCTCAGAAATCACTGATAGAAGCAGAGAAATGCTGCAGGAGCATATTGGCTGGCTAGAAGAGGTGAAACCGCACATGTGCTGCACAGAGAGCAAACCGCTGAAAAGAAGCACACAGAAGCGAGCACTATGCGTGCTGTTCTCGCAGCGAGAAACTTGTTCCACCTCACAGCTTCTAACAGGGAAACAGAGCAAGCAGGGTGCAGCATACGTGCTGCACTTGTTGCAAACATGGAAAACAGACAGCCTAGCATCAGCAGCTCAGAAATCACTGATAGAAGCAGAGAAATGCTGCAGGAGCATATTGGCTGGCTAGAAGAGCTGAAACCGCACATACGCTGCACAGAGAGCAAAGCGCTGAAAAGAAGCACACAGAAGCGAGCACTATGCGTGCTGTTCTCGCAGCGAGCAACTTGTTCCACCTCACAGCTTCTAACAGGGAAACAGAGCAAGCAGGGTGCAGCATACGTGCTGCACTTGTTGCAAACATGGAAAACAGACAGCCTAGCATCAGCAGCTCAGAAATCACTGATAGAAGCAGAGAAATGCTGCAGGAGCATATTGGCTGGCTAGAAGAGGTGAAACCGCACATATGCTGCACAGAGAGCAAACCGCTGAAAAGAAGCACACAGAAGCGAGCACTATGCGTGCTGTTCTCGCAGCGAGAAATTTGTTCCACCTCACAGCTTCTAACAGGGAAACAGAGCAAGCAGGGTGCAGCATACGTGCTGCACTTGTTGCAAACATGCAAAACAGACAGCCTAGCATCAGCAGCTCAGAAATCACTGCTAGAAGCAGAGAAATGCTGCAGGAGCATATTGGCTGGCTAGAAGAGCTGAAAACGCACATATGCTGCACAGAGAGCAAAGCGCTGAAAAGAAGCACACAGAAGCGAGCACTATGCATGCTGTTCTCGCAGCGAGCAACTTGTTCCACCTCACAGCTTCTAACAGGGAAACAGAGCAAGCAGGGTGCAGCATACGTGCTGCACTTGTTGCAAACATGGAAAACAGACAGCCTAGCATCAGCAGCTCAGAAATCACTGATAGAAGCAGAGAAATGCTGAAGGAGCATATTGGCTGGCTAGAAGAGGTGAAACCGCACATATGCTGCACAGAGAGCAAACCGCTGAAAAGAAGCACACAGAAGCGAGCACTATGCGTGCTGTTCTCGCAGCGAGCAACTTGTTCCACTTTCCAGCTTCTAACAGGGAAACAGAGCAAGCAGGGTGCAGCATACGTGCTGCACTTGTTGCAAACATGGAAAACAGACAGCCTAGCATCAGCAGCTCAGAAATCACTGATAGAAGCAGAGAAATGCTGCAGGAGCATATTGGCTGGCTAGAAGAGGTGAAACCGCACATATGCTGCACAGAGAGCAAACCGCTGAAAAGAAGCACACAGAAGCGAGCACTATGCGTGCTGTTCTCGCAGCGAGCAACTTGTTCCACCTCACAGCTTCTAACAGGGAAACAGAGCAAGCAGGGTGCAGCATACGTGCTGCACTTGTTGCAAACATGGAAAACAGACAGCCTAGCATCAGCAGCTCAGAAATCACTGATAGAAGCAGAGAAATGCTGCAGGAGCATATTGGCTGGCTAGAAGAGGTGAAACCGCACATATGCTGCACAGAGAGCAAAGCGCTGAAAAGAAGCACACAGAAGCGAGCACTATGCGTGCTGTTCTCGCAGCGAGCAACTTGTTCCACCTCACAGCTTCTAACAGGGAAACAGAGCAAGCAGGGTGCAGCATACGTGCTGCACTTGTTGCAAACATGGAAAACAGACAGCCTAGCATCAGCAGCTCAGAAATCACTGCTAGAAGCAGAGAAATGCTGCAGGAGCATATTGGCTGGCTAGAAGAGGTGAAACCGCACATACGCTGCACAGAGAGCAAAGCGCTGAAAAGAAGCACACAGAAGCGAGCACTATGCGTGCTGTTCTCGCAGCGAGAAACTTGTTCCACCTCACAGCTTCTAACAGGGAAACAGAGCAAGCAGGGTGCAGCATACGTGCTGCACTTGTTGCAAACATGCAAAACAGACAGCCTAGCATCAGCAGCTCAGAAATCACTGATAGAAGCAGAGAAATGCTGCAGGAGCATATTGGCTGGCTAGAAGAGCTGAAACCGCACATATGCTGCACAGAGAGCAAAGCGCTGAAAAGAAGCACACAGAAGCGAGCACTAGGCATGCTGTTCTCGCAGCGAGAAACTTGTTCCACCTCACAGCTTCTAACAGGGAAACAGAGCAAGCAGGGTGCAGCATACGTGCTGCACTTGTTGCAAACATGGAAAACAGACAGCCTAGCATCAGCAGCTCAGAAATCACTGATAGAAGCAGAGAAATGCTGCAGGAGCATATTGGCTCGCTAGAAGAGGTGAAACCGCACATATGCTGCACAGAGAGCAAACCGCTGAAAAGAAGCACACAGAAGCGAGCACTATGCGTGCTGTTCTCGCAGCGAGCAACTTGTTCCACTTTCCAGCTTCTAACAGGGAAACAGAGCAAGCAGGGTGCAGCATACGTGCTGCACTTGTTGCAAACATGGAAAACAGACAGCCTAGCATCAGCAGCTCAGAAATCACTGATAGAAGCAGAGAAATGCTGCAGGAGCATATTGGCTGGCTAGAAGAGGTGAAACCGCACATATGCTGCACAGAGAGCAAACCGCTGAAAAGAAGCACACAGAAGCGAGCACTATGCGTGCTGTTCTCGCAGCGAGCAACTTGTTCCACCTCACAGCTTCTAACAGGGAAACAGAGCAAGCAGGGTGCAGCATACGTGCTGCACTTGTTGCAAACATGGAAAACAGACAGCCTAGCATCAGCAGCTCAGAAATCACTGATAGAAGCAGAGAAATGCTGCAGGAGCATATTGGCTGGCTAGAAGAGGTGAAACAGCACATATGCTGCACAGAGAGCAAACCGCTGAAAAGAAGCACACAGAAGCGAGCACTATGCGTGCTGTTCTCGCAGCGAGAAACTTGTTCCACCTCACAGCTTCTAACAGGGAAACAGAGCAAGCAGGGTGCAGCATACGTGCTGCACTTGTTGCAAACATGGAAAACAGACGGCCTAGCATCAGCAGCTCAGAAATCACTGATAGAAGCAGAGAAATGCTGCAGGAGCATATTGGCTGGCTAGAAGAGGTGAAACCGCACATATGCTGCACAGAGAGCAAAGCGCTGAAAAGAAGCTCACAGAAGCGAGCACTATGCGTGCTGTTCTCGCAGCCAGCAACTTGTTCCACTTTCCAGCTTCTAACAGGGAAACAGAGCAAGCAGGGTGCAGCATACGTGCTGCACTTGTTGCAAACATAGAAAACAGACAGCCTAGCATCAGCAGCTCAGAAATCACTGATAGAAGCAGAGAAATGCTGCAGGAGCATATTGGCTGGCTAGAAGAGGTGAAACCGCACATACGCTGCACAGAGAGCAAACCGCTGAAAAGAAGCACACAGAAGCGAGCACTATGCGTGCTGTTCTCGCAGCGAGCAACTTGTTCCACCTCAGAGCTTCTAACAGGGAAACAGAGCAAGCAGGGTGCAGCATACGTGCTGCACTTGTTGCAAACATGGAAAACAGACAGCCTAGCATCAGCAGCTCAGAAATCACTGATAGAAGCAGAGAAATGCTGCAGGAGCATATTGGCTGGCTAGAAGAGGTGAAACCGCACATATGCTGCACAGAGAGCAAACCGCTGAAAAGAAGCACACAGAAGCGAGCACTATGCGTGCTGTTCTCGCAGCGAGAAACTTGTTCCACCTCACAGCTTCTAACAGGGAAACAGAGCAAGCAGGGTGCAGCATACGTGCTGCACTTGTTGCAAACATGCAAAACAGACAGCCTAGCATCAGCAGCTCAGAAATCACTGATAGAAGCAGAGAAATGCTGCAGGAGCATATTGGCTGGCTAGAAGAGCTGAAACCGCACATATGCTGCACAGAGAGCAAAGCGCTGAAAAGAAGCACACAGAAGCGAGCACTATGCGTGCTGTTCTCGCAGCGAGAAACTTGTTCCTCCTCACAGCTTCTAACAGGGAAACAGAGCAAGCAGGGTGCAGCATACGTGCTGCACTTGTTGCAAACATGGAAAACAGACAGCCTAGCATCAGCAGCTCAGAAATCACTGATAGAAGCAGAGAAATGCTGCAGGAGCATATTGGCTGCTTAGAAGAGGTGAAACCGCACATATGCTGCACAGAGAGCAAACCGCTGAAAAGAAGCACACAGAAGCGAGCACTATGCGTGCTGTTCTCGCAGCGAGAAACTTGTTCCACCTCACAGCTTCTAACAGGGAAACAGAGCAAGCAGGGTGCAGCATACGTGCTGCACTTGTTGCAAACATGGAAAACAGACAGCCTAGCATCAGCAGCTCAGAAATCACTGCTAGAAGCAGAGAAATGCTGCAGGAGCATATTGGCTGGCTAGAAGAGCTGAAACCGCACATATGCTGCACAGAGAGCAAAGCGCTGAAAAGAAGCACACAGAAGCGAGCACTAGGCATGCTGTTCTCGCAGCGAGAAACTTGTTCCACCTCACAGCTTCTAACAGGGAAACAGAGCAAGCAGGGTGCAGCATACGTGCTGCACTTGTTGCAAACATGGAAAACAGACAGCCTAGCATCAGCAGCTCAGAAATCACTGATAGAAGCAGAGAAATGCTGAAGGAGCATATTGGCTGGCTAGAAGAGGTGAAACCGCACATATGCTGCACAGAGAGCAAACCGCTGAAAAGAAGCACACAGAAGCGAGCACTATGCGTGCTGTTCTCGCAGCGAGCAACTTGTTCCACTTTCCAGCTTCTAACAGGGAAACAGAGCAAGCAGGGTGCAGCATACGTGCTGCACTTGTTGCAAACATGGAAAACAGACAGCCTAGCATCAGCAGCTCAGAAATCACTGATAGAAGCAGAGAAATGCTGCAGGAGCATATTGGCTGGCTAGAAGAGCTGAAACCGCACATATGCTGCACAGAGAGCAAACCGCTGAAAAGAAGCACACAGAAGCGAGCACTATGCGTGCTGTTCTCGCAGCCAGCAACTTGTTCCACCTCACAGCTTCTAACAGGGAAACAGAGCAAGCAGGGTGCAGCATACGTGCTGCACTTGTTGCAAACATGGAAAACAGACAGCCTAGCATCAGCAGCTCAGAAATCACTGCTAGAAGCAGAGAAATGCTGCAGGAGCATATTGGCTGGCTAGAAGAGGTGAAACCGCACATATGCTGCACAGAGAGCAAAGCGCTGAAAAGAAGCACACAGAAGCGAGCACTATGCGTGCTGTTCTCGCAGCGAGCAACTTGTTCCACCTCACAGCTTCTAACAGGGAAACAGAGCAAGCAGGGTGCAGCATACGTGCTGCACTTGTTGCAAACATGGAAAACAGACAGCCTAGCATCAGCAGCTCAGAAATCACTGCTAGAAGCAGAGAAATGCTGCAGGAGCATATTGGCTGGCTAGAAGAGGTGAAACCGCACATACGCTGCACAGAGAGCAAAGCGCTGAAAAGAAGCACACAAAAGCAAGCACTATGCGTGCTGTTCTCGCAGCGATAAACTTGTTCCACCTCACAGCTTCTAACAGGGAAACAGAGCAAGCAGGGTGCAGCATACGTGCTGCACTTGTTGCAAACATGGAAAACAGACAGCCTATCATCAGCAGCTCAGAAATCACTGATAGAAGCAGAGAAATGCTGCAGGAGCATATTGGCTGGCTAGAAGAGGTGAAACCGCACATACGCTGCACAGAGAGCAAACCGCTGAAAAGAAGCACACAGAAGCGAGCACTATGCATGCTGTTCTCGCAGCGAGCAACTTGTTCCACTTTCCAGCTTCTAACAGGGAAACAGAGCAAGCAGGGTGCAGCATACGTGCTGCACTTGTTGCAAACATGGAAAACAGACAGCCTAGCATCAGCAGCTCAGAAATCACTGATAGAAGCAGAGAAATGCTGCAGGAGCATATTGGCTGGCTAGAAGAGGTGAAACAGCACATATGCTGCACAGAGAGCAAACCGCTGAAAAGAAGCACACAGAAGCGAGCACTATGCGTGCTGTTCTCGCAGCGAGAAACTTGTTCCACCTCACAGCTTCTAACAGGGAAACAGAGCAAGCAGGGTGCAGCATACGTGCTGCACTTGTTGCAAACATGGAAAACAGACGGCCTAGCATCAGCAGCTCAGAAATCACTGATAGAAGCAGAGAAATGCTGCAGGAGCATATTGGCTGGCTAGAAGAGGTGAAACCGCACATATGCTGCACAGAGAGCAAAGCGCTGAAAAGAAGCTCACAGAAGCGAGCACTATGCGTGCTGTTCTCGCAGCCAGCAACTTGTTCCACTTTCCAGCTTCTAACAGGGAAACAGAGCAAGCAGGGTGCAGCATACGTGCTGCACTTGTTGCAAACATGGAAAACAGACAGCCTAGCATCAGCAGCTCAGAAATCACTGATAGAAGCAGAGAAATGCTGCAGGAGCATATTGGCTGGCTAGAAGAGGTGTAACCGCACATACGCTGCACAGAGAGCAAACCGCTGAAAAGAAGCACACAGAAGCGAGCACTATGCGTGCTGTTCTCGCAGCGAGCAACTTGTTCCACCTCAGAGCTTCTAACAGGGAAACAGAGCAAGCAGGGTGCAGCATACGTGCTGCACTTGTTGCAAACATGGAAAACAGACAGCCTAGCATCAGCAGCTCAGAAATCACTGATAGAAGCAGAGAAATGCTGCAGGAGCATATTGGCTGGCTAGAAGAGGTGAAACCGCACATATGCTGCACAGAGAGCAAACCGCTGAAAAGAAGCACACAGAAGCGAGCACTATGCGTGCTGTTCTCGCAGCGAGAAACTTGTTCCACCTCACAGCTTCTAACAGGGAAACAGAGCAAGCAGGGTGCAGCATACGTGCTGCACTTGTTGCAAACATGCAAAACAGACAGCCTAGCATCAGCAGCTCAGAAATCACTGATAGAAGCAGAGAAATGCTGCAGGAGCATATTGGCTGGCTAGAAGAGCTGAAACCGCACATATGCTGCACAGAGAGCAAAGCGCTGAAAAGAAGCACACAGAAGCGAGCACTATGCGTGCTGTTCTCGCAGCGAGAAACTTGTTCCTCCTCACAGCTTCTAACAGGGAAACAGAGCAAGCAGGGTGCAGCATACGTGCTGCACTTGTTGCAAACATGGAAAACAGACAGCCTAGCATCAGCAGCTCAGAAATCACTGATAGAAGCAGAGAAATGCTGCAGGAGCATATTGGCTGCTTAGAAGAGGTGAAACCGCACATATGCTGCACAGAGAGCAAACCGCTGAAAAGAAGCACACAGAAGCGAGCACTATGCGTGCTGTTCTCGCAGCGAGAAACTTGTTCCACCTCACAGCTTCTAACAGGGAAACAGAGCAAGCAGGGTGCAGCATACGTGCTGCACTTGTTGCAAACATGGAAAACAGACAGCCTAGCATCAGCAGCTCAGAAATCACTGCTAGAAGCAGAGAAATGCTGCAGGAGCATATTGGCTGGCTAGAAGAGGTGAAACAGCACATATGCTGCACAGAGAGCAAACCGCTGAAAAGAAGCACACAGAAGCGAGCACTATGCGTGCTGTTCTCGCAGCGAGCAACTTGTTCCACCTCACAGCTTCTAACAGGGAAACAGAGCAAGCAGGGTGCAGCATACGTGCTGCACTTGTTGCAAACATGGAAAACAGACAGCCTAGCATCAGCAGCTCAGAAATCACTGATAGAAGCAGAGAAATGCTGCAGGAGCATATTGGCTGGCTAGAAGAGGTGAAACCGCACATACGCTGCACAGAGAGCAAAGCGCTGAAAAGAAGCACACAGAAGCGAGCACTATGCGTGCTGTTCTCGCAGCGAGCAACTTGTTCCACCTCACAGCTTCTAACAGGGAAACAGAGCAAGCAGGGTGCAGCATACGTGCTGCACTTGTTGCAAACATGGAAAACAGACAGCCTATCATCAGCTGCTCAGAAATCACTGATAGAAGCAGAGAAATGCTGCAGGAGCATATTGGCTGGCTAGAAGAGGTGAAACCGCACATACGCTGCACAGAGAGCAAACCGCTGAAAAGAAGCACACAGAAGCGAGCACTATGCGTGCTGTTCTCGCAGCGAGCAACTTGTTCCACCTCACAGCTTCTAACAGGGAAACAGAGCAAGCAGGGTGCAGCATACGTGCTGCACTTGTTGCAAACATGGAAAACAGACGGCCTAGCATCAGCAGCTCAGAAATCACTGATAGAAGCAGAGAAATGCTGCAGGAGCATATTGGCTGGCTAGAAGAGGTGAAACCGCACATACGCTGCACAGAGAGCAAAGCGCTGAAAAGAAGCACACAGAAGCGAGCACTATGCGTGCTGTTCTCGCAGCGAGAAACTTGTTCCACCTCACAGCTTCTAACAGGGAAACAGAGCAAGCAGGGTGCAGCATACGTGCTGCACTTGTTGCAAACATGGAAAACAGACAGCCTAGCATCAGCAGCTCAGAAATCACTGATAGAAGCAGAGAAATGCTGCAGGAGCATATTGGCTGCTTAGAAGAGGTGAAACCGCACATATGCTGCACAGAGAGCAAAGCGCTGAAAAGAAGCACACAGAAGCGAGCACTATGCGTGCTGTTCTCGCAGCGAGAAACTTGTTCCACCTCACAGCTTCTAACAGGGAAACAGAGCAAGCAGGGTGCAGCATACGTGCTGCACTTGTTGCAAACATGGAAAACAGACAGCCTAGCATCAGCAGCTCAGAAATCACTGATAGAAGCAGAGAAATGCTGCAGGAGCATATTGGCTGGCTAGAAGAGGTGAAACCGCACATACGCTGCACAGAGAGCAAAGCGCTGAAAAGAAGCACACAGAAGCGAGCACTATGCGTGCTGTTCTCGCAGCGAGCAACTTGTTCCACCTCACAGCTTCTAACAGGGAAACAGAGCAAGCAGGGTGCAGCATACGTGCTGCGCTTGTTGCAAACGTGGAAAACAGACGGCCTAGCATCAGCAGCTCAGAAATCACTGATAGAAGCAGAGAAATGCTGCAGGAGCATATTGGCTGGCTAGAAGAGGTGAAACAGCACATATGCTGCACAGAGAGCAAACCGCTGAAAAGAAGCACACAGAAGCGAGCACCGTGCGTGCTGTTCTCGCAGCGAGAAACTTGTTCCACCTCAGAGCTTCTAACAGGGAAACAGAGCAAGCAGGGTGCAGCATACGTGCTGCACTTGTTGCAAACATGGAAAACAGACGGCCTAGCATCAGCAGCTCAGAAATCACTGATAGAAGCAGAGAAATGCTGCAGGAGCATATTGGCTGGCTAGAAGAGGTGAAACCGCACATACGCTGCACAGAGAGCAAAGCGCTGAAAAGAAGCACACAGAAGCGAGCACTATGCGTGCTGTTCTCGCAGCGATAAACTTGTTCCACCTCACAGCTTCTAACAGGGAAACAGAGCAAGCAGGGTGCAGCATACGTGCTGCACTTGTTGCAAACATGGAAAACAGACAGCCTAGCATCAGCAGCTCAGAAATCACTGATAGAAGCAGAGAAATGCTGCAGGAGCATATTGGCTGGCTAGAAGAGCTGAAACAGCACATATGCTGCACAGAGAGCAAACCGCTGAAAAGAAGCACACAGAAGCGAGCACCGTGCGTGCTCTTCTCGCAGAGAGCAACTCCTTCCACTTGACAGCTTCTAACAGGGAAACAGAGCAAGCAGGGTGCAGCATACGTGCTGCACTTGTTGCAAACATGGAAAACAGACAGCCTAGCATCAGCAGCTCAGAAATCACTGATAGAAGCAGAGAAATGCTGCAGGAGCATATTGGCTGGCTAGAAGAGCTGAAACAGCACATATGCTGCACAGAGAGCAAAGCGCTGAAAAGAAGCACACAGAAGCGAGCACCGTGCGTGCTCTTCTCGCAGAGAGCAACTCCTTCCACTTGACAGCTTCTAACAGGGAAACAGAGCAAGCAGGGTGCAGCATACATGCTGCACTTGTTGCAAACATGGAAAACAGACAGCCTAGCATCAGCAGCTCAGAAATCACTGCTAGAAGCAGAGAAATGCTGCAGGAGCATATTGGCTGGCTAGAAGAGCTGAAACCGCACATATGCTGCACAGAGAGCAAACCGCTGAAAAGAAGCACACAGAAGCGAGCACCGTGCGTGCTCTTCTCGCAGAGAGCAACTCCTTCCACTTGACAGCTTCTAACAGGGAAACAGAGCAAGCAGGGTGCAGCATACGTGCTGCACTTGTTGCAAACATGGAAAACAGACAGCCTAGCATCAGCAGCTCAGAAATCACTGCTAGAAGCAGAGAAATGCTGCAGGAGCATATTGGCTGGCTAGAAGAGCTGAAACCGCACATATGCTGCACAGAGAGCAAACCGCTGAAAAGAAGCACACAGAAGCGAGCACCGTGCGTGCTCTTCTCGCAGAGAGCAACTCCTTCCACTTGACAGCTTCTAACAGGGAAACAGAGCAAGCAGGGTGCAGCATACGTGCTGCACTTGTTGCAAACATGGAAAACAGACAGCCTAGCATCAGCAGCTCAGAAATCACTGCTAGAAGCAGAGAAATGCTGCAGGAGCATATTGGCTGGCTAGAAGAGCTGAAACCGCACATATGCTGCACAGAGAGCAAACCGCTGAAAAGAAGCACACAGAAGCGAGCACCGTGCGTGCTCTTCTCGCAGAGAGCAACTCCTTCCACTTGACAGCTTCTAACAGGGAAACAGAGCAAGCAGGGTGCAGCATACGTGCTGCACTTGTTGCAAACATGGAAAACAGACAGCCTAGCATCAGCAGCTCAGAAATCACTGATAGAAGCAGAGAAATGCTGCAGGAGCATATTGGCTGGCTAGAAGAGCTGAAACCGCACATATGCTGCACAGAGAGCAAACCGCTGAAAAGAAGCACACAGAAGCGAGCACCGTGCGTGCTCTTCTAGCAGAGAGCAACTCCTTCCACTTGACAGCTTCTAACAGGGAAACAGAGCAAGCAGGGTGCAGCATACGTGCTGCACTTGTTGCAAACATGGAAAACAGACAGCCTAGCATCAGCAGCTCAGAAATCACTGATAGAAGCAGAGAAATGCTGCAGGAGCATATTGGCTGGCTAGAAGAGCTGAAACCGCACATATGCTGCACAGAGAGCAAACCGCTGAAAAGAAGCACACAGAAGCGAGCACCGTGCGTGCTCTTCTCGCAGAGAGCAACTCCTTCCACTTGACAGCTTCTAACAGGGAAACAGAGCAAGCAGGGTGCAGCATACGTGCTGCACTTGTTGCAAACATGGAAAACAGACAGCCTAGCATCAGCAGCTCAGAAATCACTGATAGAAGCAGAGAAATGCTGCAGGAGCATATTGGCTGGCTAGAAGAGCTGAAACAGCACATATGCTGCACAGAGAGCAAAGCGCTGAAAAGAAGCACACAGAAGCGAGCACCGTGCGTGCTCTTCTCGCAGAGAGCAACTCCTTCCACTTGACAGCTTCTAACAGGGAAACAGAGCAAGCAGGGTGCAGCATACGTGCTGCACTTGTTGCAAACATGGAAAACAGACAGCCTAGCATCAGCAGCTCAGAAATCACTGATAGAAGCAGAGAAATGCTGCAGGAGCATATTGGCTGGCTAGAAGAGCTGAAACCGCACATATGCTGCACAGAGAGCAAAGCGCTGAAAAGAAGCACACAGAAGCGAGCACCGTGCGTGCTCTTCTCGCAGAGAGCAACTCCTTCCACTTGACAGCTTCTAACAGGGAAACAGAGCAAGCAGGGTGCAGCATACGTGCTGCACTTGTTGCAAACATGGAAAACAGACAGCCTAGCATCAGCAGCTCAGAAATCACTGCTAGAAGCAGAGAAATGCTGCAGGAGCATATTGGCTGGCTAGAAGAGCTGAAACCGCACATATGCTGCACAGAGAGCAAACCGCTGAAAAGAAGCACACAGAAGCGAGCACCGTGCGTGCTCTTCTCGCAGAGAGCAACTCCTTCCACTTGACAGCTTCTAACAGGGAAACAGAGCAAGCAGGGTGCAGCATACGTGCTGCACTTGTTGCAAACATGGAAAACAGACAGCCTAGCATCAGCAGCTCAGAAATCACTGATAGAAGCAGAGAAATGCTGCAGGAGCATATTGGCTGGCTAGAAGAGCTGAAACCGCACATATGCTGCACAGAGAGCAAAGCGCTGAAAAGAAGCACACAGAAGCGAGCACCGTGCGTGCTCTTCTCGCAGAGAGCAACTCCTTCCACTTGACAGCTTCTAACAGGGAAACAGAGCAAGCAGGGTGCAGCATACGTGCTGCACTTGTTGCAAACATGGAAAACAGACAGCCTAGCATCAGCAGCTCAGAAATCACTGATAGAAGCAGAGAAATGCTGCAGGAGCATATTGGCTGGCTAGAAGAGCTGAAACCGCACATATGCTGCACAGAGAGCAAAGCGCTGAAAAGAAGCACACAGAAGCGAGCACCGTGCGTGCTCTTCTCGCAGAGAGCAACTCCTTCCACTTGACAGCTTCTAACAGGGAAACAGAGCAAGCAGGGTGCAGCATACGTGCTGCACTTGTTGCAAACATGGAAAACAGACAGCCTAGCATCAGCAGCTCAGAAATCACTGATAGAAGCAGAGAAATGCTGCAGGAGCATATTGGCTGGCTAGAAGAGCTGAAACCGCACATATGCTGCACAGAGAGCAAAGCGCTGAAAAGAAGCACACAGAAGCGAGCACCGTGCGTGCTCTTCTCGCAGAGAGCAACTCCTTCCACTTGACAGCTTCTAACAGGGAAACAGAGCAAGCAGGGTGCAGCATACGTGCTGCACTTGTTGCAAACATGGAAAACAGACAGCCTAGCATCAGCAGCTCAGAAATCACTGCTAGAAGCAGAGAAATGCTGCAGGAGCATATTGGCTGGCTAGAAGAGCTGAAACCGCACATATGCTGCACAGAGAGCAAACCGCTGAAAAGAAGCACACAGAAGCGAGCACCGTGCGTGCTCTTCTCGCAGAGAGCAACTCCTTCCACTTGACAGCTTCTAACAGGGAAACAGAGCAAGCAGGGTGCAGCATACGTGCTGCACTTGTTGCAAACATGGAAAACAGACAGCCTAGCATCAGCAGCTCAGAAATCACTGATAGAAGCAGAGAAATGCTGCAGGAGCATATTGGCTGGCTAGAAGAGCTGAAACCGCACATATGCTGCACAGAGAGCAAACCGCTGAAAAGAAGCACACAGAAGCGAGCACCGTGCGTGCTCTTCTCGCAGAGAGCAACTCCTTCCACTTGACAGCTTCTAACAGGGAAACAGAGCAAGCAGGGTGCAGCATACGTGCTGCACTTGTTGCAAACATGGAAAACAGACAGCCTAGCATCAGCAGCTCAGAAATCACTGATAGAAGCAGAGAAATGCTGCAGGAGCATATTGGCTGGCTAGAAGAGCTGAAACCGCACATATGCTGCACAGAGAGCAAAGCCGCTGAAAAGAAGCACACAGAAGCGAGCACCGTGCGTGCTCTTCTCGCAGAGAGCAACTCCTTCCACTTGACAGCTTCTAACAGGGAAACAGAGCAAGCAGGGTGCAGCATACGTGCTGCACTTGTTGCAAACATGGAAAACAGACAGCCTAGCATCAGCAGCTCAGAAATCACTGATAGAAGCAGAGAAATGCTGCAGGAGCATATTGGCTGGCTAGAAGAGCTGAAACCGCACATATGCTGCACAGAGAGCAAACCGCTGAAAAGAAGCACACAGAAGCGAGCACCGTGCGTGCTCTTCTCGCAGAGAGCAACTCCTTCCACTTGACAGCTTCTAACAGGGAAACAGAGCAAGCAGGGTGCAGCATACGTGCTGCACTTGTTGCAAACATGGAAAACAGACAGCCTAGCATCAGCAGCTCAGAAATCACTGATAGAAGCAGAGAAATGCTGCAGGAGCATATTGGCTGGCTAGAAGAGCTGAAACCGCACATATGCTGCACAGAGAGCAAACCGCTGAAAAGAAGCACACAGAAGCGAGCACCGTGCGTGCTCTTCTCGCAGAGAGCAACTCCTTCCACTTGACAGCTTCTAACAGGGAAACAGAGCAAGCAGGGTGCAGCATACGTGCTGCACTTGTTGCAAACATGGAAAACAGACAGCCTAGCATCAGCAGCTCAGAAATCACTGATAGAAGCAGAGAAATGCTGCAGGAGCATATTGGCTGGCTAGAAGAGCTGAAACCGCACATATGCTGCACAGAGAGCAAACCGCTGAAAAGAAGCACACAGAAGCGAGCACCGTGCGTGCTCTTCTCGCAGAGAGCAACTCCTTCCACTTGACAGCTTCTAACAGGGAAACAGAGCAAGCAGGGTGCAGCATACGTGCTGCACTTGTTGCAAACATGGAAAACAGACAGCCTAGCATCAGCAGCTCAGAAATCACTGATAGAAGCAGAGAAATGCTGCAGGAGCATATTGGCTGGCTAGAAGAGCTGAAACCGCACATATGCTGCACAGAGAGCAAACCGCTGAAAAGAAGCACACAGAAGCGAGCACCGTGCGTGCTCTTCTCGCAGAGAGCAACTCCTTCCACTTGACAGCTTCTAACAGGGAAACAGAGCAAGCAGGGTGCAGCATACGTGCTGCACTTGTTGCAAACATGGAAAACAGACAGCCTAGCATCAGCAGCTCAGAAATCACTGCTAGAAGCAGAGAAATGCTGCAGGAGCATATTGGCTGGCTAGAAGAGCTGAAACCGCACATATGCTGCACAGAGAGCAAACCGCTGAAAAGAAGCACACAGAAGCGAGCACCGTGCGTGCTCTTCTCGCAGAGAGCAACTCCTTCCACTTGACAGCTTCTAACAGGGAAACAGAGCAAGCAGGGTGCAGCATACGTGCTGCACTTGTTGCAAACATGGAAAACAGACAGCCTAGCATCAGCAGCTCAGAAATCACTGCTAGAAGCAGAGAAATGCTGCAGGAGCATATTGGCTGGCTAGAAGAGCTGAAACCGCACATATGCTGCACAGAGAGCAAAGCGCTGAAAAGAAGCACACAGAAGCGAGCACCGTGCGTGCTCTTCTCGCAGAGAGCAACTCCTTCCACTTGACAGCTTCTAACAGGGAAACAGAGCAAGCAGGGTGCAGCATACGTGCTGCACTTGTTGCAAACATGGAAAACAGACAGCCTAGCATCAGCAGCTCAGAAATCACTGCTAGAAGCAGAGAAATGCTGCAGGAGCATATTGGCTGGCTAGAAGAGCTGAAACCGCACATATGCTGCACAGAGAGCAAACCGCTGAAAAGAAGCACACAGAAGCGAGCACCGTGCGTGCTCTTCTCGCAGAGAGCAACTCCTTCCACTTGACAGCTTCTAACAGGGAAACAGAGCAAGCAGGGTGCAGCATACGTGCTGCACTTGTTGCAAACATGGAAAACAGACAGCCTAGCATCAGCAGCTCAGAAATCACTGCTAGAAGCAGAGAAATGCTGCAGGAGCATATTGGCTGGCTAGAAGAGCTGAAACCGCACATATGCTGCACAGAGAGCAAACCGCTGAAAAGAAGCACACAGAAGCGAGCACCGTGCGTGCTCTTCTCGCAGAGAGCAACTCCTTCCACTTGACAGCTTCTAACAGGGAAACAGAGCAAGCAGGGTGCAGCATACGTGCTGCACTTGTTGCAAACATGGAAAACAGACAGCCTAGCATCAGCAGCTCAGAAATCACTGCTAGAAGCAGAGAAATGCTGCAGGAGCATATTGGCTGGCTAGAAGAGCTGAAACCGCACATATGCTGCACAGAGAGCAAACCGCTGAAAAGAAGCACACAGAAGCGAGCACCGTGCGTGCTCTTCTCGCAGAGAGCAACTCCTTCCACTTGACAGCTTCTAACAGGGAAACAGAGCAAGCAGGGTGCAGCATACGTGCTGCACTTGTTGCAAACATGGAAAACAGACAGCCTAGCATCAGCAGCTCAGAAATCACTGCTAGAAGCAGAGAAATGCTGCAGGAGCATATTGGCTGGCTAGAAGAGCTGAAACCGCACATATGCTGCACAGAGAGCAAAGCGCTGAAAAGAAGCACACAGAAGCGAGCACCGTGCGTGCTCTTCTCGCAGAGAGCAACTCCTTCCACTTGACAGCTTCTAACAGGGAAACAGAGCAAGCAGGGTGCAGCATACGTGCTGCACTTGTTGCAAACATGGAAAACAGACAGCCTAGCATCAGCAGCTCAGAAATCACTGCTAGAAGCAGAGAAATGCTGCAGGAGCATATTGGCTGGCTAGAAGAGCTGAAACCGCACATATGCTGCACAGAGAGCAAAGCGCTGAAAAGAAGCACACAGAAGCGAGCACCGTGCGTGCTCTTCTCGCAGAGAGCAACTCCTTCCACTTGACAGCTTCTAACAGGGAAACAGAGCAAGCAGGGTGCAGCATACGTGCTGCACTTGTTGCAAACATGGAAAACAGACAGCCTAGCATCAGCAGCTCAGAAATCACTGCTAGAAGCAGAGAAATGCTGCAGGAGCATATTGGCTGGCTAGAAGAGCTGAAACCGCACATATGCTGCACAGAGAGCAAACCGCTGAAAAGAAGCACACAGAAGCGAGCACCGTGCGTGCTCTTCTCGCAGAGAGCAACTCCTTCCACTTGACAGCTTCTAACAGGGAAACAGAGCAAGCAGGGTGCAGCATACGTGCTGCACTTGTTGCAAACATGGAAAACAGACAGCCTAGCATCAGCAGCTCAGAAATCACTGCTAGAAGCAGAGAAATGCTGCAGGAGCATATTGGCTGGCTAGAAGAGCTGAAACCGCACATATGCTGCACAGAGAGCAAACCGCTGAAAAGAAGCACACAGAAGCGAGCACCGTGCGTGCTCTTCTCGCAGAGAGCAACTCCTTCCACTTGACAGCTTCTAACAGGGAAACAGAGCAAGCAGGGTGCAGCATACGTGCTGCACTTGTTGCAAACATGGAAAACAGACAGCCTAGCATCAGCAGCTCAGAAATCACTGCTAGAAGCAGAGAAATGCTGCAGGAGCATATTGGCTGGCTAGAAGAGCTGAAACCGCACATATGCTGCACAGAGAGCAAAGCGCTGAAAAGAAGCACACAGAAGCGAGCACCGTGCGTGCTCTTCTCGCAGAGAGCAACTCCTTCCACTTGACAGCTTCTAACAGGGAAACAGAGCAAGCAGGGTGCAGCATACGTGCTGCACTTGTTGCAAACATGGAAAACAGACAGCCTAGCATCAGCAGCTCAGAAATCACTGCTAGAAGCAGAGAAATGCTGCAGGAGCATATTGGCTGGCTAGAAGAGCTGAAACCGCACATATGCTGCACAGAGAGCAAACCGCTGAAAAGAAGCACACAGAAGCGAGCACCGTGCGTGCTCTTCTCGCAGAGAGCAACTCCTTCCACTTGACAGCTTCTAACAGGGAAACAGAGCAAGCAGGGTGCAGCATACGTGCTGCACTTGTTGCAAACATGGAAAACAGACAGCCTAGCATCAGCAGCTCAGAAATCACTGCTAGAAGCAGAGAAATGCTGCAGGAGCATATTGGCTGGCTAGAAGAGCTGAAACCGCACATATGCTGCACAGAGAGCAAACCGCTGAAAAGAAGCACACAGAAGCGAGCACCGTGCGTGCTCTTCTCGCAGAGAGCAACTCCTTCCACTTGACAGCTTCTAACAGGGAAACAGAGCAAGCAGGGTGCAGCATACGTGCTGCACTTGTTGCAAACATGGAAAACAGACAGCCTAGCATCAGCAGCTCAGAAATCACTGCTAGAAGCAGAGAAATGCTGCAGGAGCATATTGGCTGGCTAGAAGAGCTGAAACCGCACATATGCTGCACAGAGAGCAAACCGCTGAAAAGAAGCACACAGAAGCGAGCACCGTGCGTGCTCTTCTCGCAGAGAGCAACTCCTTCCACTTGACAGCTTCTAACAGGGAAACAGAGCAAGCAGGGTGCAGCATACGTGCTGCACTTGTTGCAAACATGGAAAACAGACAGCCTAGCATCAGCAGCTCAGAAATCACTGCTAGAAGCAGAGAAATGCTGCAGGAGCATATTGGCTGGCTAGAAGAGCTGAAACCGCACATATGCTGCACAGAGAGCAAAGCCGCTGAAAAGAAGCACACAGAAGCGAGCACCGTGCGTGCTCTTCTCGCAGAGAGCAACTCCTTCCACTTGACAGCTTCTAACAGGGAAACAGAGCAAGCAGGGTGCAGCATACGTGCTGCACTTGTTGCAAACATGGAAAACAGACAGCCTAGCATCAGCAGCTCAGAAATCACTGCTAGAAGCAGAGAAATGCTGCAGGAGCATATTGGCTGGCTAGAAGAGCTGAAACCGCACATATGCTGCACAGAGAGCAAAGCGCTGAAAAGAAGCACACAGAAGCGAGCACCGTGCGTGCTCTTCTCGCAGAGAGCAACTCCTTCCACTTGACAGCTTCTAACAGGGAAACAGAGCAAGCAGGGTGCAGCATACGTGCTGCACTTGTTGCAAACATGGAAAACAGACAGCCTAGCATCAGCAGCTCAGAAATCACTGCTAGAAGCAGAGAAATGCTGCAGGAGCATATTGGCTGGCTAGAAGAGCTGAAACCGCACATATGCTGCACAGAGAGCAAACCGCTGAAAAGAAGCACACAGAAGCGAGCACCGTGCGTGCTCTTCTCGCAGAGAGCAACTCCTTCCACTTGACAGCTTCTAACAGGGAAACAGAGCAAGCAGGGTGCAGCATACGTGCTGCACTTGTTGCAAACATGGAAAACAGACAGCCTAGCATCAGCAGCTCAGAAATCACTGCTAGAAGCAGAGAAATGCTGCAGGAGCATATTGGCTGGCTAGAAGAGCTGAAACCGCACATATGCTGCACAGAGAGCAAACCGCTGAAAAGAAGCACACAGAAGCGAGCACCGTGCGTGCTCTTCTCGCAGAGAGCAACTCCTTCCACTTGACAGCTTCTAACAGGGAAACAGAGCAAGCAGGGTGCAGCATACGTGCTGCACTTGTTGCAAACATGGAAAACAGACAGCCTAGCATCAGCAGCTCAGAAATCACTGATAGAAGCAGAGAAATGCTGCAGGAGCATATTGGCTGGCTAGAAGAGCTGAAACAGCACATATGCTGCACAGAGAGCAAAGCGCTGAAAAGAAGCACACAGAAGCGAGCACCGTGCGTGCTCTTCTCGCAGAGAGCAACTCCTTCCACTTGACAGCTTCTAACAGGGAAACAGAGCAAGCAGGGTGCAGCATACGTGCTGCACTTGTTGCAAACATGGAAAACAGACAGCCTAGCATCAGCAGCTCAGAAATCACTGCTAGAAGCAGAGAAATGCTGCAGGAGCATATTGGCTGGCTAGAAGAGCTGAAACCGCACATATGCTGCACAGAGAGCAAACCGCTGAAAAGAAGCACACAGAAGCGAGCACCGTGCGTGCTCTTCTCGCAGAGAGCAACTCCTTCCACTTGACAGCTTCTAACAGGGAAACAGAGCAAGCAGGGTGCAGCATACGTGCTGCACTTGTTGCAAACATGGAAAACAGACAGCCTAGCATCAGCAGCTCAGAAATCACTGCTAGAAGCAGAGAAATGCTGCAGGAGCATATTGGCTGGCTAGAAGAGCTGAAACCGCACATATGCTGCACAGAGAGCAAACCGCTGAAAAGAAGCACACAGAAGCGAGCACCGTGCGTGCTCTTCTCGCAGAGAGCAACTCCTTCCACTTGACAGCTTCTAACAGGGAAACAGAGCAAGCAGGGTGCAGCATACGTGCTGCACTTGTTGCAAACATGGAAAACAGACAGCCTAGCATCAGCAGCTCAGAAATCACTGCTAGAAGCAGAGAAATGCTGCAGGAGCATATTGGCTGGCTAGAAGAGCTGAAACCGCACATATGCTGCACAGAGAGCAAACCGCTGAAAAGAAGCACACAGAAGCGAGCACCGTGCGTGCTCTTCTCGCAGAGAGCAACTCCTTCCACTTGACAGCTTCTAACAGGGAAACAGAGCAAGCAGGGTGCAGCATACGTGCTGCACTTGTTGCAAACATGGAAAACAGACAGCCTAGCATCAGCAGCTCAGAAATCACTGCTAGAAGCAGAGAAATGCTGCAGGAGCATATTGGCTGGCTAGAAGAGCTGAAACCGCACATATGCTGCACAGAGAGCAAACCGCTGAAAAGAAGCACACAGAAGCGAGCACCGTGCGTGCTCTTCTCGCAGAGAGCAACTCCTTCCACTTGACAGCTTCTAACAGGGAAACAGAGCAAGCAGGGTGCAGCATACGTGCTGCACTTGTTGCAAACATGGAAAACAGACAGCCTAGCATCAGCAGCTCAGAAATCACTGCTAGAAGCAGAGAAATGCTGCAGGAGCATATTGGCTGGCTAGAAGAGCTGAAACCGCACATATGCTGCACAGAGAGCAAACCGCTGAAAAGAAGCACACAGAAGCGAGCACCGTGCGTGCTCTTCTCGCAGAGAGCAACTCCTTCCACTTGACAGCTTCTAACAGGGAAACAGAGCAAGCAGGGTGCAGCATACGTGCTGCACTTGTTGCAAACATGGAAAACAGACAGCCTAGCATCAGCAGCTCAGAAATCACTGCTAGAAGCAGAGAAATGCTGCAGGAGCATATTGGCTGGCTAGAAGAGCTGAAACAGCACATATGCTGCACAGAGAGCAAACCGCTGAAAAGAAGCACACAGAAGCGAGCACCGTGCGTGCTCTTCTCGCAGAGAGCAACTCCTTCCACTTGACAGCTTCTAACAGGGAAACAGAGCAAGCAGGGTGCAGCATACGTGCTGCACTTGTTGCAAACATGGAAAACAGACAGCCTAGCATCAGCAGCTCAGAAATCACTGATAGAAGCAGAGAAATGCTGCAGGAGCATATTGGCTGGCTAGAAGAGCTGAAACCGCACATATGCTGCACAGAGAGCAAACCGCTGAAAAGAAGCACACAGAAGCGAGCACCGTGCGTGCTCTTCTCGCAGAGAGCAACTCCTTCCACTTGACAGCTTCTAACAGGGAAACAGAGCAAGCAGGGTGCAGCATACGTGCTGCACTTGTTGCAAACATGGAAAACAGACAGCCTAGCATCAGCAGCTCAGAAATCACTGCTAGAAGCAGAGAAATGCTGCAGGAGCATATTGGCTGGCTAGAAGAGCTGAAACCGCACATATGCTGCACAGAGAGCAAACCGCTGAAAAGAAGCACACAGAAGCGAGCACCGTGCGTGCTCTTCTCGCAGAGAGCAACTCCTTCCACTTGACAGCTTCTAACAGGGAAACAGAGCAAGCAGGGTGCAGCATACGTGCTGCACTTGTTGCAAACATGGAAAACAGACAGCCTAGCATCAGCAGCTCAGAAATCACTGCTAGAAGCAGAGAAATGCTGCAGGAGCATATTGGCTGGCTAGAAGAGGTGAAACCGCACATATGCTGCACAGAGAGCAAACCGCTGAAAAGAAGCACACAGAAGCGAGCACCGTGCGTGCTCTTCTCGCAGAGAGCAACTCCTTCCACTTGACAGCTTCTAACAGGGAAACAGAGCAAGCAGGGTGCAGCATACGTGCTGCACTTGTTGCAAACATGGAAAACAGACAGCCTAGCATCAGCAGCTCAGAAATCACTGCTAGAAGCAGAGAAATGCTGCAGGAGCATATTGGCTGGCTAGAAGAGCTGAAACCGCACATATGCTGCACAGAGAGCAAAGCGCTGAAAAGAAGCACACAGAAGCGAGCACCGTGCGTGCTCTTCTCGCAGAGAGCAACTCCTTCCACTTGACAGCTTCTAACAGGGAAACAGAGCAAGCAGGGTGCAGCATACGTGCTGCACTTGTTGCAAACATGGAAAACAGACAGCCTAGCATCAGCAGCTCAGAAATCACTGATAGAAGCAGAGAAATGCTGCAGGAGCATATTGGCTGGCTAGAAGAGCTGAAACCGCACATATGCTGCACAGAGAGCAAACCGCTGAAAAGAAGCACACAGAAGCGAGCACCGTGCGTGCTCTTCTCGCAGAGAGCAACTCCTTCCACTTGACAGCTTCTAACAGGGAAACAGAGCAAGCAGGGTGCAGCATACGTGCTGCACTTGTTGCAAACATGGAAAACAGACAGCCTAGCATCAGCAGCTCAGAAATCACTGCTAGAAGCAGAGAAATGCTGCAGGAGCATATTGGCTGGCTAGAAGAGCTGAAACCGCACATATGCTGCACAGAGAGCAAAGCGCTGAAAAGAAGCACACAGAAGCGAGCACCGTGCGTGCTCATCTCGCAGAGAGCAACTCCTTCCACTTTCCAGCTTCTAACAGGGAAACAGAGCAAGCAGGGTGCAGCATACGTGCTGCACTTGTTGCAAACATGGAAAACAGACAGCCTAGCATCAGCAGCTCAGAAATCACTGATAGAAGCAGAGAAATGCTGCAGGAGCATATTGGCTGGCTAGAAGAGCTGAAACCGCACATATGCTGCACAGAGAGCAAACCGCTGAAAAGAAGCACACAGAAGCGAGCACCGTGCGTGCTCTTCTCGCAGAGAGCAACTCCTTCCACTTGACAGCTTCTAACAGGGAAACAGAGCAAGCAGGGTGCAGCATACGTGCTGCACTTGTTGCAAACATGGAAAACAGACAGCCTAGCATCAGCAGCTCAGAAATCACTGCTAGAAGCAGAGAAATGCTGCAGGAGCATATTGGCTGGCTAGAAGAGCTGAAACCGCACATATGCTGCACAGAGAGCAAAGCGCTGAAAAGAAGCACACAGAAGCGAGCACCGTGCGTGCTCTTCTCGCAGAGAGCAACTCCTTCCACTTGACAGCTTCTAACAGGGAAACAGAGCAAGCAGGGTGCAGCATACGTGCTGCACTTGTTGCAAACATGGAAAACAGACAGCCTAGCATCAGCAGCTCAGAAATCACTGCTAGAAGCAGAGAAATGCTGCAGGAGCATATTGGCTGGCTAGAAGAGGTGAAACCGCACATATGCTGCACAGAGAGCAAACCGCTGAAAAGAAGCACACAGAAGCGAGCACCGTGCGTGCTCTTCTCGCAGAGAGCAACTCCTTCCACTTGACAGCTTCTAACAGGGAAACAGAGCAAGCAGGGTGCAGCATACGTGCTGCACTTGTTGCAAACATGGAAAACAGACAGCCTAGCATCAGCAGCTCAGAAATCACTGCTAGAAGCAGAGAAATGCTGCAGGAGCATATTGGCTGGCTAGAAGAGCTGAAACCGCACATATGCTGCACAGAGAGCAAAGCGCTGAAAAGAAGCACACAGAAGCGAGCACCGTGCGTGCTCTTCTCGCAGAGAGCAACTCCTTCCACTTGACAGCTTCTAACAGGGAAACAGAGCAAGCAGGGTGCAGCATACGTGCTGCACTTGTTGCAAACATGGAAAACAGACAGCCTAGCATCAGCAGCTCAGAAATCACTGATAGAAGCAGAGAAATGCTGCAGGAGCATATTGGCTGGCTAGAAGAGCTGAAACCGCACATATGCTGCACAGAGAGCAAACCGCTGAAAAGAAGCACACAGAAGCGAGCACCGTGCGTGCTCTTC